>WEIU01010498.1:0-32177 GCA_013389925.1 Aegithalos caudatus
CTGTGCCAAGCCTCAGCTCTGCTCAAGAGTTACTGCAGCTGATATATTTATCTCCCAGGCTCAGCTCCCCCTGGCAGTCCATTCATGGGGAAAAAAAACCAACAACCCCCACCTCCCCCCAAAAAACCCAAGAGGAAAGCAAGACTGAAGCCTTGATTATAAATAGGTTTTGTGGAGAGGCAATATTATCTGCTTAAGAAGCAAGCAAACAAACAGGGAGGCACACAAAGAAAGCCTGTCTCTCCTTTTGTCCTCTGAAAGCCACCTTGCTGCTCTTGGTGTGATGGTAGAAATAAGCAAACCACAGAATAATCAAAATAATTAATGTTTTAGTACTTGTATTTAGTGAGAATGTGACTGCCCCTTCATTAACAATATGTGTGTTTGCAGTTCAGTGAAAGTGTATTAAATCCATAACAAGTCTGGGTAGAGCCCACTGATTTCCACTTCAGTGGAAGCAGATAGCAAAGTCAAGGCTTTTATGTCACCTAATTGGCAAACCACATAATAATGTGTACAAAAAGTACTAGAAACTCCAATAGCCTCTGAGAGCCTAAACTAGTCTGGCTGAGCTTCAATCTAGCAGGAGTTACTACCAGGTGTGTACCATCATAATTTTATTTAATTTTATGCCAATTGTAATGTGAACAAAGCAACGGGTTAATACACCATAAATCAGGATAGGAACTGTTCTTTCCCATTTGCATTTGCATTATTCTGTGCTCAAGTTTTTCATTAGCAGTTATCATTAAAAAGTCAAGTTTTTAAAGCCAAATATTGAAAAAAACTTTAAAAAATATATCCTTACAACAGTTTTTCTAATTTTTCTCAGAGGTTTTTTAAGATGTATATAGTCACTTCTTGCACCTGTGGTTTGGTAGAAGTATTATTTACATATAACACATTAAAAACGCATTTGCTATGAATCTTGAAAGCTGGAAACCTTTTTCTGAAATATTTACATTTTAAAGCTCAAGGTAATAGTGTTGAAGTCTGCATATTTAAAAAGAAAGAATTTGCTCTCAGCAAAAGCCTTTGATTGTTTTTTCCTTGCAAAGAGAATGCCTCAAGTAAGAGTTGTGTCTCTCCAGTGGATGCAACACTCACTGTAAAATGATGGAATGAGTCCAGTGCTGGAGTATCAGCATGTGAATCCAATTCTCCTTTCCTTCCTCAGTGAATATCATGTTACTGACAAAAACTCTTGGTAATGTAGAGTGTTTTTGCAGTTGCTGGGGGTCTCTGTCTCCCTCACAGACTCCAGGATAAGAGTGAAAGAGAGACTTGAATGAGGCTGGCAAATGTTTGCTCTTGTGTTGAAATGATTGAAATAATCTCACCATACATAAATATATAGAGAAAGTGTAGGTACCCTCCTGGGACAGCTGAGGAGTCCTTTAATAATGAAACATTGCACCTCTGAAAATGATGAGCCTTTTGAATTAGGTCTTGAAAGAACTAATTTCTGGTTTGAATGGAATGATTTGATTTACACCCAGATAAACCTTGGGCCAGACTGAAAATGTGCTTTGCTTTGATGGAAGATTTTGGATTGAAATTCGGGAGAGAAGATGGCTCCTGGAGCTGTCCTTAAAGGTGTTTTAGTGTCTCTTGTCATGCACAACAGACTAGGGAGACATCTGGAAGTTCATTAGAGGATATATTCCACTCCCACTTTCTCTCTCTCTTGATCTCATGATCTCTTCTTGTCTATTCTCTTTTCTTTCATTAGCACTTTATACTATTTGACACTTCATCAGGATGATGACCTGTTTACTGTATGCAAATAATGCCTGAATTATGCATTAATAATTATGAATTTGCGTATTGGTTTCCTGAACTGGCATATTGCCATGTAAAATTAGCTTCACTTTAACGTGAGCACAGAAACACACCGACACATCCAATTAAATTGAAGGAAGAGCTCACCTTGAAGGGAACACAAAGTATTGAGCCACTGCTGGGAAAGAGCAAAGTACAGCTGGAGCCAGGTAGGTGCAGCCGTGATTCCAAGAACTGGGGCAATGCTGTGCAATGGAATGGGGTCTTTCAGCATTTAGCACCTCCTCTGGATCAAAGGCACCTTCCAGGCATCACCCTCACCTATGGCACCCCCTGAGCTGACTCTGCCAGTGCAGGATTTGGTGCATTGCTGGAAGCCAAAGCTGACTGCAGGACCTGACCTGCCCAGCACAGCCCTTGTGAATGGCCTCTGGTGTTCAGACTGAGAGATGGGAAGGAGCCACACTGGGGATTTGAACCCTTCTGCATTTCAAAATTTGTGTTCTTCAGGACTGGGTCCCAGTTGAGTCGCTGAGCCTGACTGGGTCAGTGTGGGCACTCCTGAGGTCTGTCCCTGGCCTGCCAAGGCATGGTCTGTGCCATCCTGGCAGGATGAAATATCCTGCATAATTGCAAATCAATTAATTAAACTTACATGTGGTATTTAAATTTTATTTCTCTGCCATTTTAATTGCCTATAAAATCTAATTGCCTATAAAATCTGGAGTAGCCAGCTTGCCTCTGATCAGATAAATAGACCTGCTTAAAAGAAGACTTCAAAAGCTGAAGGCACCTTGTTTTCTCTTGCTGCCAAGCAAAGGCCAGGGATGAGCCCACTGCACTCATGCTCTGGCATCATCATCCTAGGGAGTTTTGCTGTGCAGAGCCCCTCAGCAGGGCCACTTTGTGTAGCGGATCTAAGAAGGGAGCTAGAGGTGGTAGCAGCCCTTTCACAAGAAAGAGCATGAGTACTGAAGATCTTTTTGCCTTTCTAGTGTTTCTCCCAAGATGACATGGAATATATTTAGAGATGGGCTGAAGGCAGACATTCAGTAGGCACAGAGAAACTATTGAAGAGCTGTTTTCAGTTGGCAATAATTCTGGTTTGAATCTGTGATGCCCCTTTGAGTAAGCTCTTTGGTAGGTTTGTATTTAATAGCTGCAGTCTCATGTGTTGCTGCATAAATGTTCTAGTTGTCCTCTCCTCTTTGAATTTCCTGCCAGGACAAAGCTGTTGATTGAACCTGTTTGAGCAAATCCTAAAACATCTGCGCCAGTCTTGGTGTTACAGTGCTTTGTTCTGTGATGTTTGACAAGGGCTAATTAAAACAATTGTTAATAGCTACTCTATCTGAAATGTTATCTGAATTACTCCATCTGAAGTGTTTTGTGTGTATTGCAGCACAGAAACCCCAGGACAGAGGAATATTTCTGCCCTGTAATTTCAGGCATTCCTGGCTCTGCTTCATGTTTGGTGAGTGTTATTTTAGATCAAAGTTTGATTTTTGGTGGGGATGTGTCTAAACTCATGACAGCAGTGAGAAATAGGGCCAGTTAACATAAGACCCCCTGTTCCCTTCTCTCAAAATCTAATCAGAGGACACATTATTCTCCCAACAAGTCTGTTACTCATCAAAAACAGCTTAAATAGTTCACTAAAGTAACTTATTTTTTCTATTAAAAATGGAACCACTAAACAAATCATAATACTTTCATTACATTTAAGTGTGAATATGTTTTCTTAGCAAATGAAGGCATAATATTTTCTTGTGTCTTGCCTTGCCTTAGTAGCACATGGGGCCATAAACTCAGTGACATCTATAGAAAGGTGAGTTGGTGCTCCTGTTCCATCCAGTAAGCAGCAAAGATGATTAAATGAATCCAAGCAAATCCTTATCTGTGGACAAAGTCAAAGGAGAATTTAATGACTAATTTTTCAGAATCAGCAGAGATAAGGCTCCTATATGAGTTTCTTTCATTGTGCAGTATCACATTTCCTTCAGATTCAAAGATCTGAGTCATTCCAGAGTGTTTCCTATTATCTCCCTCCTTTTTAAACTAGATTCTTTTGCTGGGGTTTGGGACAGGGACCATCTTTAGGCTGCATGCACATGGATCATCCTGCATAACTGAGCTGTAAATGCTACTGGGGTGCTCTGGCTAAGTTTTCCCATTGTCTTGTGCTGTGATGTTTGCTGGAGTCTTTCCACCTTCCCTCTTTAAACCCATTCCTTGCTCTCTGCCTGGCTCAGGCTTGAAGGATGCTGACCAGTGATGGCCCTTTCCTCATCACTGAGTTCTGCTGGTTTCTAGGAAGGTGATCTGATCCATGTTCCTCCCCTGGCAGCTCCACAGGCATTGCACAGGGCTGGTGCTGTGCTGGCAGAAGCAGGCAGAGGTGCATCTGCACTTGGGCAGGAAAGCAGGCTGGGGAGCTGGCAGGGCTGCTGTAAATAGTGTCTGTGGGGAGGTACTGAACTGGTAGCAATGGGGAACGTGGGTGATGAGCCTGCAGCACCATTTCATTGCATCATTTTCACCTGTATGATTATTTACCTCCTCAGTGCTGAATATCCTCTTGATTCCAGCTCAGAAAGTGATTACTGGGGTCTGTGATGAAGCTGCTGTTTTTACTCACCTTTCTCCCTCTGCAGTTTATCCTCTGACTCCTGATAATCCCTGTGGCTCAGGCTGGTGGGGCTGGAGCTGGGCTGTGGATTTCAGGAGGGCTTTGGAAACGCACCCAGGGCTGGCTCACCCGCACCATTCTCTGTCTCCCTTCCTGGCAATTCCTGTTTCACCTCTGCCAAGTCCTCTGGGTGCTCTGGGCCAGCGTAACAACCTTGCCTCTTGATCTTTGTGATGATTTCATCAACAGAAACTCGGGATGATCCTCTTGGTGCAGACGTGTCTAATCTTCTGCTTAGGAATTTGAACTGGGCAAACACAGACATCTGGCACCAGATCCAACCCACAGAGCTTAGTGGGTCCTGAGAGGGAGGGAGCAGAGGAAAAAAGGGAATTTCTGTTCCCACTGTCTAAAGACAGAGGAAACAGGCAGGCTGGGAGAGGCCTCCTCCACCAGTGCCAACGGGCACAGCTCGCTGGAGGGCTGAGTTTTCACCTGCTGACTGTCTGTGCCTCTCTGCCAAAGAAAAAGGGTGTTTAATTGGTATGGAAACGAGCCAGCAACATCCTACATCTTCTTTTCTCTTCCTGGAAGCTCACAGGGAGGGTAATTGGGGATTTGAGCTTTGCAGAGATCTGAGATATTTTTCCCCAAAACACACATTTCAGCCTACTCTGCTCATGCTCTGCTTTTTAATATTTTTCCCGTTTTTCATCTGCTTTCCATGTTTTTCTTATCATGACAATGGTGGAGAAAAATAAACACTGCAGCCAACAATACTGTTCTAATAAAGCTGCAGTTAAAATAGCAAAGAGAATGCAAATTAAATACCATAACCATTTAGAAACCGTTCTTTTTATTAAATATTCCATCTCAGCTTTAAAATGTGGGTGGATTCTATTAAATTTAATCATATTCCTGGAGGATTGCAGGGTAAAGCTGTTGCACATTTGCACAGATAACAAATGAGAGTGTTTTTTAAAAATAGCAAATAAAGGTGCTGTTGTTAAATATATGGATCATAAAGATGCTCTGTTGTTGACTCAACCTCTCCCTTCTCTTTTCAAGACTGCTTTCTTCTGATGTTGCTGCTCTCCATGACTCCCAGAATGAATTTTTCAGAAACATTAATTATATATTTATAAACATAAACAACAATAAACTTGGCTTTTTTAGTGCATTGCACAGAGCTCTCCAAGCTTTCCTTTTGGCTTCAGTCAAAGCAGGACTGAGCATCCAGGAGCTCTCTCTGAACTTGGACTTCAGTGCTGACATCCAGCCCCTGCTCAGGCTGCTGTCTGTATCCAGGGGCTGGAGATACAACATTTTTCAATATTCATAGCTTGCACCTGGACATATCAATGCTGTGGTCAAGTCTTGGCTAACAGGAGATGTCTGCTTTTCTTTCAGGTTCTTGCAGGCAGCTCCTGTGTATAACCACGCAGCTCTCCATCCTGTGGCCACCTGCTCTCCCCAGGTGCCAGCTTATATTGCAGTCAGTACTCAAATCCTCCTGTGGATCTGGACTTTGGTGACCATTCCCCAGGTAATTCCAGGAAATTGCCATCCCAGGGCCTCTTCACAGCCAGTGGCTAAATGGCACTGCTTTACAGCAATACTGAGCAATGCTGCAGTTTTTTGAGCGTGGCTCAAGGTTGACTGCAGTACACCACAACTTCGTGCTACCTTCCAGTTTGCTGTTGATCCTTCCAGAACCATCCTTTTCTTGGCAATTTCTGTTGTCAGTCTATTCCTTTGGAGGAGTCATGAAGCTCTAGCAGTGTACAGACCTGATTTTGCAAAAAGCTATGATGTTTCTGTAGTTTGTTTGCCTACCAGTGGATCTGAATCAACTTTTCCATTTCAGTTGTTCTGAATTTCCCTTCTGAGAAAAAATCAAGAAAGAAGAGATGCCTGGGGAAATGCTCTTGCCTTTTCCTCTGTCTGGCTTGCATAGCTGTGTATGCTGCTCCCATGAAGATGGGTTGTATCCAAGATCATAGTGCTCATCCTTTTAGGCATCATGGAGTGCTCCAGTGCTGAGAATGGCTGCTCTCCAAAAATGGCCATGCTGAGCTTGAGATTGCTGTAAAACCTCTCATTTTGCAGGTGTTTGGTGCAGTGTGTGAAGGCACAGCATCACCTGCATGGGAGCAGCAACACACCAGGAATCAAAGGACACCACAGACTGACATTAGCAATAGGAAGTTATCTCCAGCCAGAACTGGTTTTGAGAGAAAAATACCAGGCTGGATGAGGTAATTAAATTATGCATGATAGGGTGTGTGCTATCAATTCTGTGTAAAAATGTGTATCAATTATGCTGATTTAGCACAGCCTGGTTTTTGGTAGCTGGGGAGAAGCCACAGAGGTGATTTTTGTGAGGAGCTGTTGTCTGACACAGCCAATCCCTGATGGCTCAGAAATTGGACATGCTTCTGGGCCAGTTAGAGAAACTGGTAACGCCTCTGTGATGACATATTTAAAAAGAAAATCAAAACAGTTTTCTTCTCAGGGGTGGTGAGGCACAGGCACTGAGACCATCCTGGTGCCAGGTGTGTGGCCTTGCAGCCACCACGGCCTCTGCCATCTTGGCACAGCCCCCGGTGAGCCTTGCCTGCTGTTCTGGTTTAAAGAAAATTTGGGAACAAGCTCCCAGAGGGGTCCCTCTAGAAAAGCAAATTCAAGTGGCCCTTCCCCCAGCTGGTTCAGGAAAAGATTTCCTTGGAGAAAAGTGGAAAAAGAGTGTTTATTTAACAAGCAAAGGATTCACAAGGATAAAAAATGACTAATATTAAACAATAAAACTTCTCACTGTTCCAAAGAGATGGGAAAATCAGAAAGTCTTTGTTGTGGGGTGTAGCTTGGCTTTCTTAGTCCCTTATCAGTCCCTCATGTGCTGGAAAATGCTGTCCTGGGCCTTGGTGGGCCACAGATGTGAGCTCCCAGGGTTTTTCTGGGTTTCCAGTCCAGAGCAGGTTTAAACAGTCCTAAGAAAAAGAAAAGGCACAGTCTGAGGAGCTTCTCTGCCTCAGCTAGCTAAAAAAACTAACTAAAAGCAAAGGAGATGTCTGTCCCACTGTCTGTCCATGCTGCAGACAACACAGTCCAGGAGAAGGAATGCAGGAGAGCAGGAGCAGATTCTGAAAACAAACTTCCCTTTGCTCTTGGAACCAGTCTTAAAGGCGCAGAACTTAATATCCAGCATAAATAGCACAGAAAATTAGGGATAAAGTCACCCCAGGATGCCTGCCTGGCTGTCTCTAGCCAGCTGGGCAGGGGCAGTGGCAGTGGCTTCTCCTTTTGGCACCCCACATGAAGAGAGGTGTTGAATGGTGCTGGTGTTCACAGCAGCCTGCACCACCCATGCAGAGGTGGCCAGGCCAGTGGCCAGCAGTGGAAATATGGTGAGAGATTCTACGACTCAGAACCTAAACAAAATCAACTTCTCAGTGCTGTGAGACCCTGCAGAAATCTTTGAACTGGTGGAATTTGTTGGCAATGGTACTTAACGAGCAGCAGGGTTTCTTTCCTCCTCGTTGGAGAAAGAGGAGGAAGTGAGGACAAGTGGAAAAAGACAACATGGTGACACCAAGATCAGTGAAAAGAAAAGAGAAGTGGTCCAGGTGTTAGAGTCAAGATTTCTCTCCAAGATTTCTCCAGGGTGGAGACTCTAATAAAACAAACTGACTCCCTGTAATCCATGAAATGCATGGTGGGGATGCAGAGATCCACTCACAGCCCATGAGAAAAGGTGCTCATGCTGGAGCAGGTGGATGCTGAAAAGCTGTAATCCTATGGGACACCCAAACAGAGAGGGCCCAATTTTCCAGAGATAGAGACAGAGATAGAGATAGAGATAGATAGAGATAGAGATAGAGATAGAGATAGAGATAGAGATAGAGATAGAGATAGAGATAGATAGAGATAGAGATAGAGATATATAGAGATAGAGATAGAGAGCCCTTGCTTCCAAACTAGAGCAGCTTATCCTTAAAAGACTACACCCAGTGAACTAAAATGACCCATGCCATGGCAGCTTTGGGAGGACTGATTGCCCATGGGAGGGACTCATGTTACAGCAGGTTGGGCAGGATTGTTACTCGTGAAATTGGAACCACGCTGGAGAATTTCATGGAGAACTGTCTCCTGTGAGAAGAAACCCACAACATAGCAGAAGAGGGACTTCTCTCCCTAAGTGAATTGAAAACAAATTTTGAGTGATGAACTGACCAAAACCCTCATGTCCTGCCTCCCTGCGCTGTTGATGGGAAGGAGGGAGGGGCTGGTGGAAAAAATGTGTTTTAAAGGCTTATTTTACTCCTCATTATTTTCTTCTGGCTCTGTTAAAATAATTTTACTTTATACATATAAACTTGAGCCTGTTTTACCTGTAGAGTGATTTTCTCCCAAACCTTATCTCAACTCATAAGCCCTTACAGTTTTCATATGTGCCTGGCATGTTAGCCAGTGTCAAACCTTGACATCAGAAGAATAAATTAAAATAAAAGAAAAATTTTAAAGTCCATCTCTCAGGCTTCAGCCCACCAGCTCAGCAGCACAGGCTGAAAAAACTGTGAGTGTTTTATCCATGGTGGGTTTTGGGGCATAAGGAGTTTAAAAGCTGCACGAGTTGTTTGATTGGAAATGCCTGGTGGTGCCAAGTTGGGAAGGCCTCCTGAACACCTGAAAAAATTGTACACATATCTCAAACAAGGGCCCAACTCCAGCATACACTTTTAGTTTTTTTAACAGTCCACAGGTGCTGCATGGAGTAATTGCATCTATGTTCTTTCCCAGGTGAATTTAAATGAAGTACAGCAACTTTGCTGACACCAAGCCTGAGCTAAACAGAGGCATGTGAGAAGAAAATTACCTGCAGTATAATTTCATTCTCTGTAAGCAAAACAGTAAGAAGGCCCGAGGATATTTTTCACTGTTTTATGACAAAAATAGAGTGAAAAACCAGATAGGGAACTGTCAATACTAAACATCATCACCTGTCTATGTGAAGCTTGGAGAGTAGCTGTTAGCAGATCTTTCAAGGTTAATGTAACTGATCTTATTTTGTTGATTGAATAAATGATTATTTCTAGAGGGATTAGTTATAATCCAGAAGTTAACATGTCATTTCATCTTTGATTGTGCTCCTACAAATCTTCCATATAACCTCTCAGGCAGACATCTCTGCAGGCTCAGCACTTTTTATAGAGGGATTTGTGCAAATCAAACTATTGCGGTGTATCTTTGTACAAGATCTGAAGAGAAATATTGAGATGATACGTTTTCTCCTTTGAAAATGCCAATTCATTTAAAGAGAAAGGTTTCACAAAACTTTGGCCAAGACATATGACTTCCTTATTGTTCTTACAGTTATCATGATGCTGAGAGTCCTGGGTTTCTACACCTGCTTTCCTTGGACACCCTGGCTTGCATGCATCCTTTCAGGTATCTGTAGGAGGTGGTAAAGGGCAAATTCTGTAAACCTGGTCCCCCGTGGGACCTTGTGCATAGACAAATAGGACTTAGCAAGTGTAAGGAATGTGAAATGAGGGCTGGAAAAGAAGGAAGATAAAGGGTGGCTGAATGTGCATCTTTGCCAGGAATGCCTGTTGTGCTCTCAATCCTCTCTGGTGCTCAGCTGGAATATGCTGCAAAGTGGAGTCACCTTTGGCTCTATGCACAGGAACAAAGGAAATATTTTCAAAGCAAGGCATCTTTCCAAACTTAATCAGCCAAAACATTTTTAAGCCTCACCAATCCAACTTACACAGTTTTTTTAAATTTAATTGGCATTATTAGGTTTTTTAAGGAGGAGAAAGATACACCGTAAAATAAGTGTGAGTATAGAGATAGCTTCAAGATATTTGGAAGTGCATCAATTTGCCTCTGAATAGAAATATTACTGGAAAAATGTGACCTGCATAATGCAAAATCTTTGCTTTCTCACCAGCATCCCTTTCTGTTTTTCAACTTTGCAGAAGTCCATGTTTTCCAATGTTGTAATATAGTTTACTATATTATATATAGTCATATAGTTTATATATANNNNTAGTTTAATATTGTCTTTCA
Organism: Aegithalos caudatus; assembly: GCA_013389925.1. Lineage (NCBI taxonomy): Eukaryota > Metazoa > Chordata > Aves > Passeriformes > Aegithalidae > Aegithalos > Aegithalos caudatus. The sequence goes on from WEIU01010498.1 coordinate 10,484, forward strand.
ATTTGTATTAATATATTTATATTGATGTTCTCTATACTTATGCTTAATTTTTTTAACATGATGGCCCCTTGAAAAGATGGTGAGTACCCCTGGGTTTTTGAGTGTTGTGGCCTGAGAAAGGGGTCTGCTTCGGGTGATTTGTTTTCAAATGCATCTTGGCAGAGTGCAGCAGTGTAGAGCTCATGCAAAAGCCCAAAGGGATCAGGGAGTGCTCAGCACCCAGGGATGGGCTGCAACATGCACTAGGACTCCTGGCAAATAATTTGCCATGAATGGCATGTCCTGAGGGGCTGCTGAGGTGTGTTCTAGGATTTACAAACTCCAGACCCTCCTGTTTATCCAGAGGTGATCATTGCCTCCATAGTAGCAGGTTTTGCCTCTCTCTCCTGGTAAATCAACATTTCTCTGAGTTCTTCTTCCCCTGCACTCCCTTGTAGTGCAGGCCCCCAGAAGCTACCAGTAGCACCTTCTTTCTCTCTCTTAGAAGGTTTATCTGGCAAATGTATTCCTTCCCTCATCCCATTGGGGATGCTGCTTTTGCTGCCATCCCTCTTCACATCTCAGACACCTTCGTACAGGAGGTGAGTTGGGAAATCTGCTCGTGCATGGCTGGGGCTCCTCTGCTGCAGCCTGGATCAGGCAGGAATCCATAAAGAGGTGTGCAGCAGAGGTGAGGCTGAAGTGCAAAGCATTGCTGGTTCAGTGTCCATGGAGAAGTGAGACCCTCAGGTGGATTTGTTCCTGCTGCAGGACAATCCACTCAAGGGGTGGGATGTGCTTCTGGTCTCCTTCCCCTCATCCTTCCCATCCCTCCCTGTGCAAGGTACCTTCTGAAACCTTTGGCACAGGCAGGATCCCTCTGCCTCTGCTGCAGCTCTCTGGGGCTGGCTTTAGATTGCAGTTTTGGATTTAATCACTCTTTTGACAGGCTGCAAAAAAATATTGCTGTTGGCACCAGGAGCAGAAGGAACATGAGCAGCCCCAAACAGAATGAACTGAAGAAAAAGAGCTTGTTTAGCTGGGGGCTTGTCTTCCCACTAAATTTCATCATCTGGCAGCAAGTGGCAGAGGTGGGAGACCTTCTCAAAAATAGGTGACAGGCATAATTTCTAATAGGAAATATTAGACAGAAATGGGTTCCAGGGAAAGTGAGTGCTCTGGGCTGGTTTGCTTTCAAACACAGTGCCCATAAATAACAGCTTCCAAGGCATGGGGTGTGGTAATGATTCCTGTCTTTCTGTTAGGGACTAAATGAGCTGACACCCCACAAGCTTCGCTCCCTAGACTTGCATATCTAATATTCTGTAGGATGTGAAGTTTTCTGCAGCCCTTTCTATTTACTTGTGCACATAAATAAGCAATTATATTGAACCTGTTTTATCTGTCAAGACATGGTCCTTGTGAGGAAGATCCCCCTCTGTGTGTGTGTGTGAAGATGCACTGAAGGAAATCGAGATATTCCCAACCAGTGTTAAGCTTGCTGCTTTTTATTTTCTCTACCAAAATTTAGTATTTTTATGCTTAAATTTCCGTTTACTGTTCAGGGATATTTACCTAAACAAATCTGTACATCTGCAATGCAGAAAGGAGTGGAAGCTATACTCACTTCTCTGTTCAGCAATGTGTTGTACAGGATTTTACATAATTAGCTTCTTTCAGTTGTAAGTTTTCCTTACAGTTTTCTGTCATCCAAATGGCATTGAAAATATCTTTATATTATTGTAGATTAACTTTTTTTTTCTTATACCAGTGGTACAAAATCAGATCTGTAATTGTGACTGTAGATCCTCTTCTATGATTTTTTTAATGCCTGTTATGGAATTCATATATGGGGAAATAGGCATTACAGATTACTTTTATTGCCACTGTGGTGTGTTCCACTCTTCTTACCAAGCCTGTGGGCAGTTTTGTTTAGATATCTGTCTATTAATCATCACTTGCCTCATATGTGCAAATGTGGATGATTTTCAGAAGCTCGCCATTTAAAATCAACAGGTTTTAACATTTTGCTGTTGGTTTCCCAAGAGAAGCTGATTCGAGGAAAATGCAAGAAACCAGCCAAATAGTTAAAATTTTTTCCTGTGGGATGATCAATCTTTCACAAATAGAACTGTGGCCCTTGGCATGCTTAGATTACTATTGATTTAATGGTAAAAATATATATTTTTATTAGTTTTTATTTTATTTGTCCTTTGCACTGAGATCCCTCAAAACCGCAAGTATTTATACAAACAATTTATGGTCATATAACAAATAGTCTTCACAATTTAATTAAAAAGTCGAGCAGCATAACTATTTTTCAAGCCCAATGAGTAAAGAACCTGCCATATTTATGTCATAAATCAGGATGCAGACCATCAACTTAATCTCCTCTGTTCTCAGCTGATGCACCCATGGCATAATTCTGTGTTGATATGAGCATCTGAGCATTTTCTCAGATGCTTCAGAATTAGCCCAGGAGCTGTAGTAAGCCCAGGCTGTGTTTCCTGTTGCCCTCATGAGTGGATGATCCCTGCTTCTTCCTGGTGTGTGTCTAGGCTGAGCCATGTGTGGCCCCTAAATGAACACCCCTGGCTCTTGCCACAAGACAGGGACATTTCCTGGATGTGGATGTGTTGTTTGGTGATACAGAAACCTCCAATTCCCATTGGCACATTGCCATTTCACTGCTGTAAAACTCTTCATTTAATGCATTCTATTATTTGTCAGACAAATTGCTGGGACCGTCCTCCTGTTATCCATGGAAAGTCAGGGAGACGTGGCTGCCCTGCTGGGGTGTGGTGAGGGGAGTGCTGACTCTTGCTTCTTCTGCCAGCACTCATTAAGGTGCTGTTTTTTGTACAGGGTTATGAAGTTATCTTCTGCTTCAGACCTGAGAAAACTGGCCCTTTCTGTAGAAATTGTCTGTTAAATGCATCTGTCCTTTCCAAAGGGATCCACAGAGCTCTGCTGGACTCCTGGGAAAGGGTGTTGGAGAACAGGGTCTGCCATGGGGGGGCATTAGCTGGGACAGAGGGGGCATTGAAGCCTCTCTATGGGAGGAACATTGTCACCTTGGCTGTGGGTGACACCTGTGCATCATTTCAGCTGTGGTGACCGAGCTGGGTGCCCTGTATGGCACTGGCAGCGCTGAGTGGCTCCCAACATTGTGGGTTTCCTGGGGAGTGCAGCTCTTCTGGCACGGTCAGATTCAAATTCTGTTGCTGTCTGAATAAGTTTCCATTTAAAATCATTCTGGTGGCTGTGGAAAGACATTTTTGCATGGCCAGTCTTGCCTTAACCTCCTGTGCTGCATTCACCTGAATGCAAGGTTTCTTCCCAGCTGCAACTGGCCCATGTAAATGCCTGGGTGTCCCTTCCCTTACCTGTTCAGCTTTATCATTTCAGAGATTTAAAACTGAAAATAGGAATATGATTTCTAAGGTCAGATACTGGGCTGCAAATGGCACATGTCGACACCTGCACATATGCTCTGTGGGACCTGCTGGTATACAGGAACTAGTGACTACCTGGATCTAGCTCAGATGGTGTGGTTTATGATGGGAGCTTCAAGAGGTTTTCCAGATCTCCCTTGGACTGCTGGAAAGTACCATTCTGACAGTCCCTTAGCAGAGGATTTAATCTGGAGAAGAGAAGACTGATTTGGGATCTCATTAATACACATAAATATCTTAAAGGTGGGTACCAGAGAATGGTGAGAGGTTTTTAGTGATGTCCAGTGATTGGAAAAGGAGTAGTGCCCATAAATTAAACCATAAGAAATTTCACCTAAATATGATGAAGAACTTCTTTAGATTGAAGGTGGCAGAGACCTGGAACAGGAAGGTCTCCTTCCATGGACACCTTCCAAACCCACCTGGAATTATTTCTGTGTCACCTGATCCAGGTGACCCTGCCTTGGTAGGGAGCTTAGACTATAAATGGTGGATGAGCAGGTAAGAGGTGCTGCCTGGAACCCTGCCAGCCTGATCATCAGAAAAATCCATAGCTGAAGCACTCAATGTGCAGGGAATTGAAATGAAGTTCAAGTGAGGCTGAGTAGGTGTTTGTTCAGCAGCTTATTTAGAGTTTAATCACGGTTAAATCTTTTAGTTAGATAATTGTTCTATCAGATGATAATTTGAATTGTACTGAAGAACAATATGCTAAAACATCTTCAGTGAGAAGCAGCAAATGAGATGAGTTTGGATTCCTTCTTGCTCATTTCTTGCATATCATTATGTGGCTCCTATGTTTTCTGATTACTTGAGTGGCATGCATTTTCCTCTGGAAACACTGGCTCCAAACACACATTTACCACCACTGCCTGACACGATAGCTTGGGAAACCAGGGCTCATTATCAAAGGCCAAGGCCTCTGTGTAATTTGCCTTGGATCAGGAGTTGTTGTTACACTTCCAGCTGTGCTATGGGAATCGGGACTAATTTCCTAGTGGTGATATGCCTGAGTTTTCCATTTATATAGTGTCAGGATTTGGGATCTGTGTTTCTCACAGGTTTTGCTCTACTAAACACCAAGTTGCTAGGTGGTTTCAAAGTCCTTGAAATAAAGCTACATACAATGTTTTTAATAAATGAATTTTAGCTGTGCTTCAGGCTATGGTTACTTCATTTTATGGCATTGATGTGTGCTGGGACAAAGAGCATTACAAGTCTAATGGCTTTTGTGTGGTCTTTCTGTAGGACACAGTCCATCTCAGGAGGCTGTGTCCCCCCAAAAGCTGTTCAGTGCATAGCAATGAACCTTGACCTGTGCTGGAGTAGTTGGATGCTTGAGGCAGCTGGAGGCTTTCCTGTTTCCAGCCAGTTCCCTGCAGCTCCCTGGGCTGAGGGTGAGGAAATCTGTGCACACTGAAAATCATGAGCCAAGTTCTCCATGTTGCCAGGGAAACATCTATCTGTAGACACACCCCTTCAGCTTTTTCCCACTTTGCTCAGTCCCTCATGGACTGCCACTCTGGCTGCTGTTGGTGGAAACTGGGAATGCTTCAAAATCTGAGGGGGAAAACTGACTTTGGAGACCTTGGCAAAGAAGACTCGTAAAAAGGAAATGGGAAACAAATAAGCAAAAAGTGATGCATTTTGTTGTTGGTTTTTTGGTTTTTTTTTTTTTTTCTTTTCTTTTTTTTTTTTTTTCTTTTTTTTTCCCTATAAGAATGGCGGGCTTTGTTTTGGTTTGAGTATTTGTGCATTTGGGGATTTGCCATGCAGGTACCAAAAATAGTGTGTTCCTGGGCAGGGGATTGAAAGGATTTGGTGGCTTCCATCCAAGTTCAGTAATTCCCCACAGAGACCTCATGAGAGCAGATAAAACTGGCCCAGGACAGGGGCCAGAGTGCAGATGTGTGTGGCTGCCACAGGGAACACAGCCTGTGGCACAGCAAGACTTGGGAATTGCAATGAGCTCCATGCTGAGCTGACAGCTGGGTCTTGCTGCCAATGAAGCCAATGGCAAAGCACTGAGTGTTTTCAGGAGCAGGCAGGCTGAACCAAAATTGGCTGCTGCTGTATCTCATTTACATGGAAGTTAATTACCTACATCTTGAGGTTCACTTACCTTTATGGAGATGGGCATGAAATCTGGCCCCTGCTGGTTTCTCAGTCCCATTTGGACTGGTTTCTGTGGTCTCTGAGGCAAGACCCATTTCAGGTACATTTTTGTCTTACCTTGCAGAAGGAGCCTTGGTTGGTGACAGTCATGTTGTTGTCCCTGCTATATTATTCAAACTGTATGGAAATGTGCTTAGAACATGGTAGCGAGGTGGAAAATCTGCTTGGACAGGTAATGCATCTGCCAGACATGAAACATGTCAAGGGTTGTCTGAATGCAGCTCTGACCAGGGTTTCAAATGGAAATGTTCTCTCTGGGCATGCAAGGCCAGGAGCTTTGTCTATCTCTGACTTTGGCCCTCCTTTAGAGCAGGGGATGGACTAGAGATTTTCAGAAATACTTTCCAGTCTAAATTATTATTTCAATCCATGTTATGGTGCTACAAATGTGAATTAGTAATAATGGTATGACATATATGAGCTCTGGGTGAATGTAATTGGAATATATCCCATAGCATCCTCATTTTTCCTCTCCTCAGCAAAGTGAAATTATGAAACTTCGTGTGCACTTAGTATAGACAAATATTTGTGCAGAGCACTTGCCTAAATTGAAGTCTAAAAATATAGTTTCTCGTTATTCTAAATGCAGCCTGCAGTGTCTGAGTTTTTTTGGTTGGTTAGTTGCAGGGTTTTTGTGGTGTTTTGGGGTGATTGCAATTTTTCATTTGTACTTGGATTCACTAATAAAGAGATAATTTTTTTAATGTCATATGACAAATCATGAATCTGGTAATGAACATTTCAATGAATGGATGATTATTGCCCATGGCTCTCTAAGCTTATTTCAAGCTGTCTGCAGATGTGATTCTGCTGTGAAACTTTTTATCATCCAAGTAAAATGTGAAGTCTGATGTGGGCCTTTAAGATGAAAGGGAAACCCTCTCCTTGGATAAGCAGCTAATTTTCCATGTTGGTGTTTCCAGTGGTGAACAGCCAGTTGATCATGCAAGTCAGTGCCTTGCACTGGGGAAAACTGATGCCAACAATTTCTGCAATGTTAGGGGGTGTCACTGGAGTTAGTGGGGGCAGCAGGGGCAGTAGCTGGGCTGAAATGGCTTCACCATACACAGAACCTCTGAAAGCATCATAAATTGGGAATATTTTACGTCTTTTTATGTGCCTCATCTGAAAATATATTTTTCCCCTGTTACCTCTGCTTTCCCTCATTAATTTACTGCTTTATTAGCTTTATGGAGTTAATAGTAAAGGTTTACCATTAAGAATCAAGTGTGGTTTTCATGGAAGATGACAAAAATGATGTCTCCTACAGTTTGCATTTGGACTGACTTTTCCAAGTGCTCTGCTGTCCAAGTAAATTAATGGGTGGAAGATTCCTACTTGCTCTTTTCCTTTATTTGGCAATGAATGGGGAGTAGAAAGGCAGATGAGAACCAAAAACGTCAAGTTAGATTAACAGAAGGATTAAAGCTTTTAAAGGAGAGCTGACACTGTGCGCACATGGTAACTGTTAGAAAATACATGCACAGATTAAAGAAAGCTGGATAAGAGGTGGAATTTCCAGTTGGAGAACTGGAGCAGCTAGGGAAGCAGCTCCAGTGTTTTCCTTTCTGGAAGAAAACACCTGGGGTGGCAAGGAGGAACATTCCCTGAGTTGCTGAGAGTTGAGGACTGTGGGGGAGGTTGGTATGTAATCCTGTAGGCAGGGGAATGCTGAAGATACAAAAAGCCCACCAGGTGAAAGGTGCACAACAAGGCAGTAAAAACTGTCCAGAAGGAAATAGGTAATATGGGGGGGAAACATGCTTAAACCTATTCTGGATTACCATAGGCTGATTCATACTGAATGCTCCCTTTTCCTCCCCTCTTTGTGGCTTTCACTAGCTTCTATCTATTTCAAGGTTTAAAAAATGTATATCAATTTCTTTCCTAAGCACAGGAAGTCAAAGAGCTGAATTTTAGCTGTTAAGCTAAAGCAGCCTAAATAAATGATCTTTGCTACATCAGGCAGCAAGTGTGCACCCATCCATGCAGTCCTGAGAGGGGAAAATTACTTCTTTTTCATAGGAGGACTGAGTTGACTAAAATATTCATTCAGTAGTTCTTTCTGTTCAGGCTTTATCGTGAATGTTTACATTCTCCTCTCAGTAGGAAGACAGCACATATTCCCTTCTTGGCAGAAATTTTAAAAATGGCCCCCTTCACCTGCACCCACCTTTGATGGGCAACATGTGCTGTGCCTGTGGCCAGAGGTTCATGCAGATGTTTGTGGCTGTTTCATTCTGTCTGTATCCTGCAGGTGCTGTTTTGGTCAGGGCAGCCATCTGTGTGTTTAGCAAGGCTTCACTCCACACCTTCAGGAAGCCACTGGATCCTCAGTTTGACAGGAAGGCATCTTCAGCCCCTCTCAGAGAGCATGGCTTTACTAGACCTGAGTGCCTCTGGATACAGCTGTTTTCCATAGGCCTGTCTTGCTCCCCCTGATAGATGAGATTTATTTGAGAAGTTTTAGCAAGTCCCTCAAAGGACATGCTCCTGGCTGCCTGCAGGGGAGGTGCAGGAGAGCCATTTCTGGCTTCAATTGTGATTCAATTTGCCCAGACAAAATTCCTTGGAAACTCTCCTACCATTTTGTCCTGGCAGACATATAGCTTAAGTACCCTAACAGATTCAAACCACCTGAATGATCACAGTATTAACACAGCATAAAGAGTTCTATCATTCAGTGTCACCTCATTTCAGCTAAGGGAAGTGTAATGCCAAATGTAGTGCCAATGACAAATGCAGAATAACTCCAGCTGCCAATGGTACAAACTGGATTCACACACACTCAAGAAGCTGGAGAGAATCAAAAGTCTGTTTAACATACTTGAGTGTTTAGGAGTAGTTATACGGTAGATGGTATTTCATGCTCATTAATCAAGGACTAGGGGAGAAACTCAATAGTTCAAAACTGATTAAATGTGTCCATGCTGCTCTGAATAAAATACATCTTCACTTTAGATCCTTCCTTAAAAAGCCAGTGCATCTAGGTTGTATTAGTAGAGAGTAATGTTTGGGTTTTGCTGGGTAAAATTTTAATTTGCAAAATTGCAAGAAAGGCAACACTTAGTTGACACAAAATGGGAGATGAAGTCTTTGGTATGAAAAGTACTCTCTTGAATTTACCCATCTGAGGTCAGTGCTCCCCTCTGGAATGATTAGGGAAAACAGGGAACAGAGGAATCATGCAAGAGGCAGGAGGGAGAGAGTCTCCAAGGCTGCTCCAGGGTCTCCAGAGGCAGAGCCCGTCCCCAGCAGTGCTGGAAGCTGGGAATCCAGCTTTGTCTGTGCTGAGAAATTTGGCCACTGTAGCAAAACACAAACACAGTTCCAAAGCTGTTTTAGTGAGCAGAATAGGCTTAGTTAGCAAATGGAATTCATGCTGGCACTACCTATCTCTGCTATTGTATTTTGCCAGCAGAGAAATGTGTCAGATTTCTGTTTTTTTTTTTTTTTTTTTTTTAATTAATTCCACTACTAGTAGAGCTTGGCAGAGCCTGGGGCAAACCTGGGATGAGTTGCCAACCCCATGGCTCCAGGCTTGCTGAGGGAGGGATTGAAGCCATCACCAGATCTTTCCTGGACTCGCTGATAAGCTTAATGTGGGCACTAAGCAGAGGCAAAACCTCTCTCAAATTCCTTGCCAAAGGACTCCCTGTTCCCAGAGGCATCTGGGAGAGGAAGTCTTACGCAAACTCCAGTTCTCCAGAGTGGTTTTAGGAGTACATCTGCTAAATTCAGGGTCCTGGGGATGGGGGGAGGATCTCCACAAGCAAAACATGCCAAAAGAATGTCCAGAGCTGGTCACTGCATGATTGTGTCTCCTTTGGGTTCGCACAACTGTGGTTGCTGGATGGATCCAGGAGCCATCAGATTCCTCTGAGCCATGCATTTCAAGGAGAAAGAAAGGGTCTTAAATTATTTTTCCTAGCTTTTCTGCACGGTGTGATCTCCAGATCCCTTTGGAAAGGGAAATTGCATACTAGTTTTCCTTGTTGGGCTTCATGAGTAGGGCATTTTTTTCTGCTCTACTGTGCAGCATGCTCTGCTTCTGACAGCTATTAACCTTGTAAATGTGGGTGTTTGAGACTCAGACATTTAAGCATTTTTAGTTCTTTCCTGGGGCTTGATGTATTTTTCCTGAAAATGCATAATTACAAAAGTTTATTAGGAGAAACTGCCGTTGGCAGAGCTCTCTTCCACCATAGCCCAGATCAGGTATGTGATGTGTTGAGGCTTATTTTCTCATCTCATTGCACACAATTTTAAAAGTCAGGCTCTTGGACTGGGGAGGGAGAGGTCTGCCCTCTTTTACCTGCTGAAATTAGTAATAACTAGAAGCTGTCAAGTGATGATGGGGTAGGGATGAATCTGAGAAAGGAATAGACTAGGGCTACTGCATATCCGTGTGCTACCAGAGCCAAACTCCCTTCACATTCTGCTCTTCAGGGATTTCTGTCATTAAAGTAGAAAACAATGAAAGCAAAGAAAAAACAGCTCTAGGCTACTTAATTTCTGAGTCTCTGACAAGTGCAGAAGGTTGGACCAGTCCTTGGGACATTAATGCTTATTTTTCAGGGGCAATGTTTTCTGCGCTGTTTCTTCCCAGGAGGATGTGCAGATTAAAACTCTCTGCATTGTTTCTAGAAAAGAATAGCTGCAACAGCTTGATTCAAACCTCTCAGAAAGCTGCAGTGCCACCCCAGCTCTGCAGGTAGTGGTTGTTTGGGGGGTGTAAATTGTAGGATCCCAGCGGAGGATCTTGCTGGGCTTTGTGCTGCTGTTGGTGTGGCTTCTCTGCCTGGTGCCACATGGCACAGGCTCTTCTTGTGTCACAAAGACCACACCCAGCTCTTCCTGCAGTTTTCATGTTTTTCCTCTACTTTTCCTTGTCTTTCAACATTTTTTACAGATATTCTTCTAAAATAATAAGAAAGAATGAGTACAATGGATAACTCTATGTATATATCCCTCCCATAAACCCCCAACTATTTAATAATCTAAAATTCTGTTTATTTGTCACATCCAGACCTTATCCACCATCAAGCTGTTCTGCTGGACTCTCTGCCAGCAGCACACAGCAATGAATGAGAGGGGTGTGAAAGTGAGAGGGATGTGAAAGAAAACACGCAGAACATTGTGTTTCTCTAAAAGCACTAAAGAAAGTGCTATTAGAGCAGAAAGTGTGTTGGATTGTCCTGGACCATTCCCATTCCCAAGAGAAGTGCTTCAGGGAGAGCCAGAGAGGCTGTGCCAGTCAGGTGTTCTCCAAGGTATCTGAGTTATCAACATGATTGAAAATGATCTGTGGTGCAAGAATAAAACCCTCTGACCCAATGCACTGATGCAAAAATTGGAAGTATTGCTTCATTGCTGGGGGAGGAAAATATGGAAAGAAATGTCAAGAAAGGAAGGCTGAAAAAAAAGGCAAATAATCTTCTTGCTTTACGAGACAGGGAACACTTGTGGGACATTCAGTGGTGTTTTTTGGATGAGATGCCACCTCCATGGCTCAGGGTAGCTCACTTACCCTGTGAGCAGTGCTGTGGTCCCTGGGAGTTCAAAGCCATGGGGCACTGGTGCAGCCTTTGCTGCTCCCATCCCACTCAAGAGGAAGAATTTTCTTTTCCCATTTTAATTTGTGTCACTGCTGACAGCAGAATTTGGCCAGGCAGAAGCTGCTCTTACAAGAATTATGCTCCTTTTCTAAAATTGCTTCCACCGCTGATTGCTTAAAAAGAATTCAAATGGCTGCCATGCCAACTCTTAAATGAGAGCTGCTCACAGAGCAGCTCAAGAGATCTCCAGAGAAGCAGCAAATGAAAAGTCTCTTCTGTTTCTGGACTCCTAATCTGCTCTGAAGAGGGGCTGTGAGCCAGCAGGGTGGGGGGAGCCCTGTCTGTGGGTATTGAGCTGAGGACTGGGCAGGCTGGCTGGGCTAGCTTGTATTGAGAGCTGGCTTGCTCCTTCTCCCTCCATGCTTGGCTTTCCTTTTGATTTCAAAAGCTCCATTTGGAGCCAGACCAGCAAATTGGAGGCCAGTTGTGAGAACACAGCGTGGGGAGAGACCTGGACCAGAGCAGCAGCTGTGAGCTGGGATGTGACTGGTGGAGATGAAGCCTGCAAGGGAAGGAGAAAAAAATAAGTGCTTTGGGCTGGGAATAAGGTTGTTCTTTCCTGCCTTGGCTCCCAGAGGGATGCTGGAGGTGGAGAGCTACTGAAAAACAGAGTTTTTCTGGCAGAGCGATGCAAGCCTCTGACTACACCCCACTGAGAGGAGGAATTGGCACCCAAACAAAGTAAATCTGTGCTGAGGCACTCTCTCCTAAAGATTTGTCTGAGGGGAGAAAAATAAAGGGAAGGAGAGGAAAAACAGCCAGCAGAAATACCTTAGAAAGAGCAACTCCTGTTGTTGTTGCTGCTCTGCAAGCTTTGAAAATCAATGGTGACAATTGCAAGGTGCTGCACAAGAAGGAGAGCAGCTTGAGCTGCTGGCACAGAGCTCCAGATTCCTTGCAGACACCTGGGCCAGGCTGCTGGAAGCTGGGTGAAAAGCCACCTCTCAATATGCAGAAGTAGAAATGTCACACTGCAAATCAGGGGACAGGTGACAGCCCCCAGAATGTTACAGTGACACTGCTGAACAGGGGGCAAAGGGTGCCTTGGGAGAAATGCCTGCTCCTGCCACTTGGGAAACAACCACAGGGGCTGTCACAAGGGCAGGCAGGGACAGGGCCAGGGGAATGGCTTCAAGATGAAGGATGGTAGGTTTAGATCAGATATTAGGAAGAAATTAGGGAGATGTTGGCTAAAAAGTCTCCAGAGAGCCCATTTTTTCTGCAGGAAACTCTATGAATAGTTCTTTTCCACATCCATGCGGGGTTGAAATATCATTTTTTTAGTAAGGGGGTAGAAGCAACAAAATTAAATTTTTGACTTTGAATCCATCAGATTGTAGGAAATGGAAGGAAAAATTCGTTAAAAAAAAAAAGGAATAGAATGGGTGTTTACAAACATGATGCTTATTAAACTTCATTTTCTATTCTCAAAACCAGCATATTGACTTTATTATCATAGTCAAACAGACCATGCTGTCTGTAAGCCTAATAATGACTGCTGTACCCCACTGCATATCTCCCAACAATTTTTGATTGCTGCTGAGAAGACATTGCTGGCAATTCAGTACTAGGATTTCAGAGAACACAATTTTTCAGCAGAATATTATGAAGTGTTGAAGAGTCACTGAGAGCCACCAGACTAAGGCTGATGTTATTTATATCCGCCGTGTCTGGTACAAATGATAAATCTGCAAAGACAGTGAGGATCATATCCTGCAGCCCATACTGTAAGGGCATTCCTTACCCATAAGTTGAAAACTAATGTTTATTTCTCTTTAATCAAATACTCCATTAGCCACGGACTGTGTTAAAATATTTAAAAGGAAGTAATGTAATCAATATACCAACTGTGCCACTGTAAACATATCTCATGTAAAGTAAGTGCCAGGTTTTCTTTCTTTGCTGAATTATGAGTGCTTTGAAAAGGACACGTGGAACATTGTGGGTTGAGATGATCTGTAAATGCAAAAATAGTATTTTTTTCTTGACTCTCATGAGGGCACTTCAGAAAGTGTTGGTAATGCTTAGTATATTAATTGATTTTTTTTTTTCAATAGGCAACATTTCTCCTAAAATCTTCATCTGCTTCTTAGGTATGTTTGTATGTGTGTGTATATAAACATAAAATAATTATCCAAAGCAGAGGATTTTGTGCTCCCCTTGAGTTTACTCTTAATTTTGATTAAATCTTCTTTATTTTCATTTTTTGGGGGGTCTTCCATGCTTGGTTTAGAAGCTGATGGGACCACTGCACAATGTGTGGGTACAGTGAAAGGTTCCCTCTTGTGTGAGGCCTGGGTGAGGTGGGTGAATGCTCAGCTGCTCCCTGCTCCCTTTAAATGGTGACAGGAGGCTCCTGTTACTGCTCCTGTGTGGCCACTGATGGTGACCCAGGCAGAAGATGTTTCACATCTCAGAGACACCAAGGCCTTTCCAAAATATGACCTAAATAGAAGGGAAGGCAGGAGAAGCCTGGCAGTAACCAGGTGGAAGAGTGCAGAGATTTTTTTCTTATTCAGTCCTTAGGGAGCCAGGCTTTAAACCACTGAGGAAATGAATGCTTTTTGTTCCCAATAAAGTAAATATTCTGCAGCCCCTCCTGTCTCTTAGTGGTACCTGGAGGAGCTCAGCCAGAAGCACAAAGTGCCTGATTTAGTGTCCACATATTCTCAGCAAGTATTTTCCCCTGCCTTGTTATTGCCTTGCAAAGTGTTCATTGTACTGAGGCAATCAAAGGGAATTTGTGCAGCCACTTTCTTTCCTCAGAAAAATATTCCTAGTGGTGTGAGGATAGAAAAAAAAAGTCTTTTGTGAAGATAATCTATCAGTTGAATTAGTTTACATGTGCTTTTAATGCCAAGAACCTCAGAGTGCTTAAAAATAATAAAAATGAAATGTCAAGCAAATAAAAGTTAATTAAACACACAGTGAGAGAGGCTTAATTTTAGTCCTAAAAGGAGCTGAAGCATTTGCAGAACATCTCTACAAAGGTAACAAAATCCCTCACTCAAGGTGCAAAACATCCTCCACTCCCTGGCAAGAAATGAACAGAGCAGCTGAAGAGCATCTGTACTCCAGACACCACCAGATGTGGAAGAGGTCATTTGGTCATTTCTTGGGTGTTTGGGGAGATAAGAAAGCAGTGAACTAACACAGGCCCTCCATGAATTACTGTATATTATTAATATTCTTGAAAATCTTCATACTGAAAGAGCTCTGAGTTATTCCAAGGCAGATGCAACATGATATTTAAAGGTCAGCTCCTTTTCCCATGGCAGTCCAAGGAGGTGTGTTTCACAGGAAGCCAGGCTGAGCTCCAGGCTCTTCCCAGCGTGTTTATTCCAGCATATCAGCCATGCTGAAGCAAAGGGGAGAGCCAGNAGTGAACTAACACAGGCCCTCCATGAATTACTGTATATTATTAATATTCTTGAAAATCTTCATACTGAAAGAGCTCTGAGTTATTCCAAGGCAGATGCAACATGATATTTAAAGGTCAGCTCCTTTTCCCATGGCAGTCCAAGGAGGTGTGTTTCACAGGAAGCCAGGCTGAGCTCCAGGCTCTTCCCAGCGTGTTTATTCCAGCATATCAGCCATGCTGAAGCAAAGGGGAGAGCCAGCAGAGCAAACAAGACAAGGCAGTAAATACTGCAGCATAGACAGGTGGGTTTCTATTGAAACAAGTGTTTGCCTGACTTGGGCACAATAGCTGAGGATTTCATAGAAATGTTCACTTTCCTTGCTGAGACTCCTAACAAAGGTAATAAAACTGTAATTAAATGCTTCTCCATCGCATAGCTTAGTCAAAGATGCTCAGTCAAGGTGAGTGCTCTGGTCCAGGGCAGCTCCCTGGGGCTGCAGGGTCTGGGTGGGGAGCAGAGCTGCAGGAAGGGGTGATATCCAATGTCTGGGTCTGTGCCTGGCCCTTCAGGACCACAGGTGGGATAGGGAATGTCCTAAATATATATATAAAAAAAAAAAAAACCAAAAAACACAAAAAAACCCAAAAACAAAAACAAAAACAAAAAAACAAAAAAACCCACAAAACTGTATGAAAGCCCAAAGAGCAAGGGCTATCAAACCTAAATGAAGGGATACCAAAGCAAAATTACAGTGGTGGGTGGGGCTCTTCTGGTGAGAAACCTCCCACCCTGGCCGGGACCCTAAGCCTGCTTAAATGCCTCCAACCACTGCAGAAGGCTTGAGGCCACACCCAAAATAAAGATGCCAGGACTTGTTCACAAACACCCCCAAAACCCACCACCCATGAGGGCTGTATCTTCAGGCATCACAAAGGCCAGGAAGAGATGGAGGGAGAAAGAGGTCTGCTCCCCATATTATTTATGTTAAAGAACTGCATGTTACATTTCCTGATTAATTTTGAAAATATATAAGTCAGCAACAGAAGGTATGAGACATGCTGTATTTAATCTTGGAGTCTACATGGCTTTTCTCACCCTTGACCCATCACTGATCTATGTGTGCTGTGGAATGTGTTGACTTTCTTAATGGATGGGTAACATAATTTCATATCCCAGGAAGTGATAAGCTGCCCAAAATGTCAGAGCTTCAGACTGATGGGTTTCAGTCAGGCTCTTTTCTTTAGTCTTTCTCTGCATTCTGAATGCTTTTTCTTATTAGCATCTAGGAACCATTTGCACAAAGTGGATGGTATTTTGGTAAACACTTCACATGTAATCTTTAACAATAGAGCAGCTTTGTTAATCACTGTAACAGATTAAAAGCTCTTTCTCTGAGCTGGCCTACTTTGGAGGTTAAAACTATACAGTCTAAAAGGAAAAAAATATAGGGGGCGAAAGGTGCTCTCATTCTGTTTGTATTATTTTGTAGTACAAAAAAGAAGAGATCAGCATCATCAGGAAAGCAGATTTCATTTTGACAAGTAACTTTGTTTTGAAATGTAATTTTTGCCCCAGGCTCACAGCATGGGTAACCCCTAGGGTTGTATATCCTTGGACAGTGGGAGAAGGAGCAGGGATCAACAAGGGGATAATAAAGCAGTGACTGTTTTTTTTCATTTTACTTTCTCTGTACTCACAAAGAAGGAGACCTTGTTTCTCTGTTGATGACCTTGCAGTGCAAAGCAAAGACAAGCAGCCAATGCTTGCTGTTAGATGCACATTAGTGCATTAATGTTAGTGCATTAATTGCATGAGGACATGAGCACAGAGATCCTTTGCTGGATAGTGGCAGACAGACAGCAAAGACAGTCATATATGAAAACTTTTTTTTGTGGAGGAGCTGTGTGATTACCTGCACATCTTTATATGATCACTCAGCTAAAAAAATGAGCACTCTAGTGGTTTTCCCACCTGTGACAGATGGAGTGGGCTGGGAATGTGCAGTGAGCTGTGTGTGCCATGCTCTCCTCTCTGTGACAGTCCTTTCTGTACCCCCAACTGCTGATGGCTCTCAGCTTGAAGGGATCTGCACAGAGGTGCCAGAGACAGCCCAAGGCAGGCAGGGGTGGCACTGATTAATTGCCTTTCCTAATGATGTGCTATTAGAGGGGTTTTAACCAATCCTGGGAAAGGACTGTTCTTTTGCTGTTGAACTCTTAAAGATTACATGGCATTTGAATTACTGCTTTGGCCCTTTCATTTCCAAAGACTCTGAACATGTTTGCATTAGTTTTCCAATCAAGAGGTTTCTGTACCCCATGTTTTGTCTGGCAGGACTGGCCATCAGTCTTTCCTGATGCTGCCTGTTGTCCCAGTATCTCCAGTGACTATGCAAAGTGCTGGATGCTACATGCACATTCCAGATTTATCAGTTCAATTTGCATATACTTAATATTTGTGCCTCACTGATGTAAAACTTGAATATTATTGGTTTATTAACTTTTTTGGGGGGAAGGTCATTATTCTGCTTTATGGAGGTGTTTAAAATGCGCAGAACTTCATGCAGACAATTTGATTGCACACATAAAACTTGTAGGAAATATTGTAATAAAGCTTATAGAGTAGATAATAAATGTCTTCATGTTTAGAAGGAACTGGTTGTGCTTTGTGTTTCATGATCAATGGTTTATCATTGTTAAGAAATAATTTTCCATTAATCAGGGTGTATTTCAGCTGCAACCTGCCCCACATGTCTGTGTGGGTTGGTAAAGGAGCAAGAGTCACTTTTTGTGAGCCTGGGTCTGCTTCTGGGAACCTTCCACCACTGCCCCTTTCAAGCTGTGCTCTCTCCTCTCATATACCCTGCAATTCTTCCAATTTTCTCTTTCAGTAAGCAAACAAATATAAAAACTGGCAAAAGTTTACTATTGAAAATGCTTTCATTTTACTTGCTGGTAGGATACTGTTATTTCAAAAAGAAGAAAAAAAAAAAAAAAAACCTTTTTGGAGAAAAAAAAAAAACAAAAAAACGGGANAAATCAAAAAAGCGTGAAGTAATACAGGGAAAATTCTCCTGCCAGGTGCAATATATCCATCCAAACAGACCTTTGAGTTTGACCATGCAATGCTGGTGATCTCTTGCTGAGGGTGAAAGATGAGGAAGTATTGGACTGGACAAGGTTAAACAATCTTTCAATCCTCCTCTGGTACTGAAGTCTAAAATATCCTAAAAGATCTGCAGTTTATCTTTCATATATAGAGGTTTGTAGTGACTAATTTTCAGTTTGTCTGTTCTGAACTAGTGAAAGGAATGAATGTTGCACAATTAATTAATTTATCAATCACATTCAGTAAATGGATTGTCTGATCTGAAACACAGAGGGAGAAATTAAACAGATTAATGGCTTTTCTCAGCTGAAGAAAAGGCAGTGATGAGAGCTGGCTGAATTAACTTCAAAATGAATTGACATCATTTCTGCAGACACAAGCAGTTTCTGTCATGTTTGGGGTCAAGTTATTCAATGTCCATGAAGCAGTCAGGCATGCTGGCAAAGCTGGGACTTTTCAGAACATCAGCTTGTGTGGTAATTCATGCCAGCCTGCCAACATCCATCTTTTATTGGCCTTTATCTTTTCAGAGGAGGAGGAATGATGGTGTTTTCATCCCTCTCTGTCAGTGCCCAGTCATTATGGGAGAAACTGATGATGGAGCCAAGGTGTTTAATTCACAGATCACAGGACTGCAGCAGGGAAACCTCCCTCCCTCCCTCAGGAGGAGCTTCCATCTGCCTCCCAGCCAGGAATCCAGGCCCAAGCACTCCCTGCAGAGGCACCACTCCAGCACTCAGTGGGTAGCAGGATGGGAGCTGACACACTCCGCATTGACAGACCTGTGTTCAGAACTGGGGGCTCCATAAGGAAGGTGTTTTCTGGGCAAGCTGAACCAGGTATGGTCCTAGAAATAGACCTTGCTGGAGGTAGCAGACGTTCCACAAGCTGGGAAGAGCATGCCTTACCTTGTACCCCATCACTTATTGGAAGGGGCTGTCACACCACTGAACTCACCTTCCTGGTGTCCTGTTGCTGGAGAGGAAAGCAGCGGGGAGAGTGGCTGAGAATTTGGGAGATGCAAACTGGAAGATGCAAACTGGAGATGTAAAGTTGAGTTCTTGGTGAGCTCAAATTCAACTGGGCAGTGGGGTGCAGGCTGCCTGCTTCTTGTCAGCTCCTGTGATGGGAAACAAAAATTGTGGAGAGGCCTGACAGGTCTGGTTTTGGTTCACCGGGGCCTCTGGACTGGTGAATGCAACAGGGATAAGCAGATGCATTCAGGAGAAGCCTGGACTGGGCAGAGGCAGTGACTTCCCTGCCATGGGCAGTGGTGTTCCACTGCTTCCCAGGACCTCTGTGTCACTCAGGAGCCAGGCAGAGGAGCAGCCAAGCTCATCCACTTGGCCATCACCTCCTTTTTCCTCCTGAGTGAACTCAGAGTGAGTAGAACTCCCAAAAGGAAGAGCCTTCCCAGAGATGAGCAGATTGTGGAGAGCANTTATTAACTTTTTTGGGGGGAAGGTCATTATTCTGCTTTATGGAGGTGTTTAAAATGCGCAGAACTTCATGCAGACAATTTGATTGCACACATAAAACTTGTAGGAAATATTGTAATAAAGCTTATAGAGTAGATAATAAATGTCTTCATGTTTAGAAGGAACTGGTTGTGCTTTGTGTTTCATGATCAATGGTTTATCATTGTTAAGAAATAATTTTCCATTAATCAGGGTGTATTTCAGCTGCAGCCTGCCCTCATGTCAGAGTGGGTTGGTAAAGGAGCAAGTGTCACTTTTTGTGAGCCTGGGCCTGCTTCTGGGAACCTTCCACCACTGCCCCTTTCAAGCTGTGCTCTCTCCTCTCATATACCCTGCAATTCTTCCAATTTTCTCTTTCAGTAAGCAAACAAATATAAAAACTGGCAAAAGTTTACTATTGAAAATGCTTTCATTTTACTTGCTGGTAGGATACTGTTATTTCAAAAAGAAGAAAAAAAAAAAAAAAAAGCTTATTGGAGTAAGAGAACAAATCAAAAAAGCGTGAAGTAATACAGGGAAAATTCTCCTGCCAGGTGCAATATATCCATCCAAACAGACCTTTGAGTTTGACCATGCAATGCTGGTGATCTCTTGCTGAGGGTGAAAGATGAGGAAGTATTGGACTGGACAAGGTTAAACAATCTTTCAATCCTCCTCTGGTACTGAAGTCTAAAATATCCTAAAAGATCTGCAGTTTATCTTTCATATATAGAGGTTTGTAGTGACTAATTTTCAGTTTGTCTGTTCTGAACTAGTGAAAGGAATGAATGTTGCACAATTAATTAATTTATCAATCACATTCAGTAAATGGATTGTCTGATCTGAAACACAGAGGGAGAAATTAAACAGATTAATGGCTTTTCTCAGCTGAAGAAAAGGCAGTGATGAGAGCTGGCTGAATTAACTTCAAAATGAATTGACATCATTTCTGCAGACACAAGCAGTTTCTGTCATGTTTGGGGTCAAGTTATTCAATGTCCATGAAGCAGTCAGGCATGCTGGCAAAGCTGGGACTTTTCAGAACATCAGCTTGTGTGGTAATTCATGCCAGCCTGCCAACATCCATCTTTTATTGGCCTTTATCTTTTCAGAGGAGGAGGAATGATGGTGTTTTCATCCCTCTCTGTCAGTGCCCAGTCATTATGGGAGAAACTGATGATGGAGCCAAGGTGTTTAATTCACAGATCACAGGACTGCAGCAGGGAAACCTCCCTCCCTCCCTCAGGAGGAGCTTCCATCTGCCTCCCAGCCAGGAATCCAGGCCCAAGCACTCCCTGCAGAGGCACCACTCCAGCACTCAGTGGGTAGCAGGAGGGGAGCTGACACACTCTGCATTGACAGATCTGTGTTCAGAATTGGGGGCTCCATAAGGAAGATGTTTTCTGGGCAAGCTGAACCAGGTATGGTCCTAGAAATAGACCTTGCTGGAGGTAGCAGACGTTCCACAAGCTGGGAAGAGCATGCCTTACCTTGTACCCCATCACTTATTGGAAGGGGCTGTCACACCACTGAACTCACCTTCCTGGTGTCCTGTTGCTGGAGAGGAAAGCAGCGGGGAGAGTGGCTGAGAATTTGGGAGATGCAAACTGGAAGATGCAAACTGGAGATGTAAAGTTGAGTTCTTGGTGAGCTCAAATTCAACTGGGCAGTGGGGTGCAGGCTGCCTGCTTCTTGTCAGCTCCTGTGATGGGAAACAAAAATTGTGGAGAGGCCTGACAGGTCTGGTTTTGGTTCACCGGGGCCTCTGGACTGGTGAATGCAACAGGGATAAGCAGATGCATTCAGGAGAAGCCTGGACTGGGCAGAGGCAGTGACTTCCCTGCCATGGGCAGTGGTGTTCCACTGCTTCCCAGGACCTCTGTGTCACTCAGGAGCCAGGCAGAGGAGCAGCCAAGCTCATCCACTTGGCCATCACCTCCTTTTTCCTCCTGAGTGAACTCAGAGTGAGTAGAACTCCCAAAAGGAAGAGCCTTCCCAGAGATGAGCAGATTGTGGAGAGCAACTCCCATCCCTGCCTGGCTCCCAGGGATGTGCTGCCAGTTGAACTGCTCCTGGTTCCAACCTCTGGCTTTACTTTTGTGCATGCAAGTTACCCTCTGAGAACACAGAACTGCAGAGCTAATCTCTGTTCTTAATTCACCATTAAAGTTTATTTTCAGTGAATTATTAAAAAAATCCACTGCACAGCTGTTCCACGTCAATCTCTTCTTACAATTTTTTTCCTCTGGCAGGAGGCAATTTCTGTCTGTTTGTTGCAGAGCCATGCACAGGAGACAGGAGTTTGATGAGCACTTGTGGCAGGGAGAGAGTCTGTGGAGGTGAATTTATCTAAGAGGAATTTGGAGAGGAGGTGAGGAAGGGTAACCCATCACCTGAGACATCCCTACCCCACTCCATGGAGGTTAGGGCAGGGATTTCTGGAGCACAGATACCCCAGGCTGCTGTGAGGTTTGGAGAGAGAGGACTCAACCTGAATTATCCTGCCAGCCTCATCCCTACCAGCTGTAATGGCTGTACAC
>WEIU01010499.1:0-38038 GCA_013389925.1 Aegithalos caudatus
GAGGGGGCTGTGCGTGCAGGGGACAGGGAGCGGAGCGGTGCCTGTCACGGCACCGGAGGCTGCCGAGCGGGTTTAGACTGGCGGCACATGAGGGCACCGCACGCTCCCCCTGCGGAACCGGTCAGGGGTCCCTCTCCGGGCCCCTCTTCCAGCGTGGTGGCCGTGGCACAGGCTGGGGGCTTCGGGAGGTGCTGGGCGGCCGGGACGTGGAGCGCTGCCTTTGGGCAGGAGGGCGGTGTCTGCTGGGGTGGTCGTGATGCGCTGCGTCCCCTTTGTGGGGGCTTGGGCAGAGGCCGGGGCACGGGCGCGATCCTCCCAGATGGCAGGACTGGGAGCTGAGAGAAGATAGAGGCAGGTCAGTGGGAAACTTTTGTAATGCACCCTCAGTGGTTGGAGCGTCGGGGCTCCGGGGGACATCTCCCCACCCAGGGGACACAGTCAAGGCCTGGGGAGGACAGTGCTTAGGTGGCCCTGGCTGCGGCAAAGGAAGGTGTGACCCAGCTGCTGCGTAGGCACATGTCCTCTCTAACCCGCTTTTTGTGTCCACCGAAGTCCTGGCTGCGCTGATTAATGGTTTTGTAATTGGACTTAAAAGTCCTCAGGAATTCTGAGAGCTGTGATGCTCCTCTGTAGTCCTCACTCGCTGCGGAGGGAGGTGCAGGACCCTGCAGGTGGCCTTCTCTCTGTCCCCACCCTGTGCTGCTGCACCAGGACCCTGGCCAAAGGCTGGGGTGGTCAGAAACAGGTAATGCTGGGTTTCCACCTGCAGGACCCCAGGGTCTGAGGACAGACACTGTATTTGGTTTTGAAATTCAGATGACAAATACCCATGCATTATTTCCCAAAGAAAGTTGCTATATATATGCAATTATTAAAATTCCTGATTTTGAAGTTTCTCACTGTGGGGTCTGGATTGTAACACTTGAAATTACTGTGCCAAGAGCCACAAACAATAACTGTTGTAGTAAGGAACTGGTATTGGTGTGCAAGCCTGCTAAAGAAGGTTTACACCTCCAGTCTCAAAAAGCTCTGTTGCTAATCCCTAAAAACAAAACAGTGCAGAAGTCAGGTCAGAATGGCCATCTATTCTCACACTTTATTGTCCCTGGCAGTATCTTTTCTGGTATTCTGCATAAACCCTAATTCTACTGCTTGACTCACCCAGCAGAGGCTGTCGCATGTGGAGACACTCAGTGCCTGGAAGTTATGGCATGCCCAGAAGGGCTGTGAATTCACAGATGTCTTGACAGCAGTTTCTCCTTTTTTTATGTGTGTATTACATAGCAACACTATCTAGGTGACCACACTGAATTGTTTTCAGTTGTGGTTAGGCAGAATTATCTTAAGCCATTTGAGACTTTCTTGGTGAGAAGCAGCATCTTTCCATTGATTACAGAACATGAGTACCAGAGCCTGTGCATGCTCAGGCTCTGCTTGAGAAAATGTTACCAGCCTGCCTGGACCAGTAGGGGATGCAAGGGGGGTTGTTTTAGCACATAAAGCCGAGGTGTGGATGCTGTTGGACCGATGTGTGGCACTGGCTGAACAGGAATCCCTTTTATATGTTTGTGTGGCTTTTAACACACTGTGGGACAGCGGCTTTTGTTGATCTCGATCCAAAGTAGCTGAAGCAGCCTGTGTTTTACAAGTGGACAGGACTGTGCCAGATCATGCAGTAGCCTTTCTAAGGGGCTCAAGGGCTTGGCCATTCAGGTAGGGCAGATGCTGACTGTGGGGAGCGTGGCAGTCTGTCTGGAGGTGAGCAGGCTGGGACATAGCCAGCAACACAACACTGTTTCCAGGCAGATGTTCTGAGTCTGGAGGCTGGGGCAGCTGGGCCTGGCAAGTCTGGGCTGGGCATGAAGTTGCCTTGGAGACTGGACAAGTTTTTTAAGCACTGATGGAAAAGAAGAGAGATCCTTGATGAGTCTTCTGTCATTAACCTCTTACAGGTCACTGTGTCTCCAGAGATCTCCACGGGATGCACACCAGTAAGGTTTATTGGAGACTGGGGGTTGCAGATGAGGAAGAACAGGGGGAAAAAGATCCTCTTCGATCTATGGTCAAGGAATGCAGAGAATGTAGGGTCACTTTGGTACCTTATAGCCAGGCAAGGGACTTATCTGAAGTGACAGGACTTTCCCCTTTTCCCTGAGGCTCTTGCTTACATGCTGTCCATGTGTCAAGGCAATTCTCTGCAGACAGCTGGCAGAGTGCAAAGTTTAGTAGTGTTGCCTGCAGATGAGTCAGCAGAAGAGAAATATCTTGTTCCTCTAAAGTGCAATGATCTTGTAGGCAAAGCAGCACATGACAGTCACATCTGACTGTGCCAATGCCTCCCAAGTTCAGAGGGATGATAGGACAGCCTTTGGAGCAGGTGGTGCCACCCAGGGAGCTGTGGGTGTCCCAGGGCCTCACTGGTCCGGCTGCTTTGGGTCTCTGGTGGGAATTGCAGCAGCCTTGGGCTGGAGCATTTACTGAGTTGTTGCAGCAAGCTTGTTTTCAGTTTAAGTAGCAGCATTTATTTTGCTTCACAGGTAAATCTGCAAGTGAAAAGCAGTGGAAGTGGCAGAAGAAATCCTGCTACTGATGTAGGTTTGCAATTAATGTTCTCCAAGAAGTTCTTCAGGACATTAAAAAAAAAAAAGGCCAATGGGCTAGATCCTGATGCCATCAGTGTTTTTAGGGTGCAGAAAGATCTGACCTGCTTCTCCTGTGTAGTGTGATGCTGGAGTTCTCTGACACTGCCGAGAGTAAAAAACAACAGCACTCTCCATAAAGATGCAGACAGTGAGATAAAGCTTTGGCTAAGCAGGAAGATTTGCTGGGCCTATTCTGACCTCTTCCACCTGCCAGAGGCGTGAGCTTTGGTGGTGTGGTTAAATTCCAACTCTGATGATGGTGTAACTAACTGACACTAAGGAAGAAGTCTTAAATTCTTTCCCTGCCTATATATATTTTTTCCTTTCTAGTAATTAATGTGTGTCCTTTTTCCCCCTCCCAGAAGTGTCTGTGTTTCAGCGGGGTTCAGTGATTCCCTGACAGGAAAAACAACTCTTTTCCCACCTGGCAGTGAACTGCTCCTCGCAGAGCCTGTGCAGGTGTCTCTTGGTGAGTTAGCTGGCAGGTGATGCAAGGCCCTTCTTTGATACAGCTTGCACCAGAGAAATAAGTTTAAGAAGAAAAGCCCTGAGTGTTTTATATAGTGGTGCAGAAACTGTGATATGCCCATAGCTTTTCTAAACAGGGCACTTCCAGCTTTGCTCCTTTCGAGCAGTTTCTCGTATTCAGCCATGAACTCAATAATGCAGTAGGGTGACACCTTAAAATAGAACAATGTTAATATTTTACAGCAAGGCTCCTTCTTCTGGTTATGCTTGGTTTCTATCTTGGAGTGTTCAGAATGAGCTTTGAGAGTTATCTTCTCTTTCCTCTTTCCCCATCTGCTACAAATGTAATTAATTTTAGAACAGGCAGCGTTTTATGCATTTGGGGAAGTAAAGCTGTGTCCTTAGGTGTTAAACTCAGCTACAGATGCTGGATCCCACTGTTAAATAATTGTTTGGGATGCTATTTTAATCACTTGGGTCAAAGTGAAGCATTCTAAGATTAGTAGGTTTATTGCGGTAAGGTGTGGCGTGTTCCCAATTTTTTATGAAGACAAGTCTGGTGATGGGACGACTTCCAGAAATGCGTAGCCACAGGACAGAGGTTTTAAAGTTCTGAATAGTGGTAAAATTGTTGTTTCATTTCTGCATTAATTTGAGTAATTAACAGAGCTGTGTCACTCTTGAGGTGCCCACCCCAGCTGTCTGGACACTGCTGAGGCTACTTCAGCAACATCTCACCTGTAAGGTCAGAGCAAACAGAGCATACCTATCCCACCCCTGAAGCTGGTTTCTCACTTGGTACATTGGGTAGAGCTACTGCTGTGTGGCTGATGCTGTCTCACCACTGCTGATTTAATGCACACAAATAATAGAACCTCTCAAGTTAGAGTCCATTCACTTAAGTTGTTGCTTGCCATCGGTTAACTAACTATGTGTACCCTGAGAAATGGAAAAGTAGAGTGGAGGAGAGCAGATGGTTGGGTGTGGGAGGAGCTGGAAGAGGCTGGTGGAGTTTTCTCCTGTACTGTAACTTGCAGTTCTTTGACTGGCCATGAGATCTGTACCCAACAGCAAGGGGCTGGTGATAATTCAGCAGAGACTGTGCTTGTGTGCAGCGGAGTCTGGTTGCTCTGGTGGGGACGCTGATGTGGGGAGAGCTTCACCTGGTTGTGTGTGGGGCTGCTCTGTCTGTGCTTCAGCGCCAAAGCCTCTGCTTTTGATGTTTCTGGGCAGTGGTTCAGAATGCCTACATTCAGCACCTTAACAGACCTTTTAATTCTCTCCCAAGGGAAGGAAGGAAGGTCAGAGACCAACAGGTGATGTGAAGCACAGTGAAATTATTTTAACCAAGTAACAAGAAAATCAGCTGCTGTTTCCCTCCAGTGTTTCCATGAATTCTGGGGTTACTTGAACCAGAGGCAGATGCTTGCTGCTGTTTTTGAATTTCATGGGTTCTGCTAGGACTGTGGTGGTAAATGTCTAATGCAGACTGTGCTTGCAAGATGACACCTTGCAAAATATAAGAATGACTTACACAGTGTCATACCCTGTGTTTTCACAGAGGCACTCTGGAAGCTGCTGCATTTATAGCACGGATCTCACCTGAAAGTTAAATGTTTGCTTAAATGTTTGAAGACTTGGACCTGAGAGTTCGAAACTTTTTTTGCCTGAGGTTATGTTTGCACCCTCCCATATGTTTGTTCTCAGGAAATAGAAATTTAATTACTGGAATGGGGGAAATGGCAAGCTTGACTCACAGGCATTATGGAGTGAGTGCTAGATGGGTCACACAGTTCTGGGATGTCCTTATGGCTGCTCTTCACTCTCACTTTTGTCATCTACACAATATTTTTTTGGCTCCCTACTGACCTAAGATTCTCTCTCCTTGTTCTTAGTACATTGTGGTAGGTCTAGCAGAGCAGCCAGGAAGCTTTTATGTAGCCCCAAACCAGTTCAGCTGTGTCTGACCCTAAAACTGTCCATAAGGTATCATCATGCTGATGCTCAGTGAGGAGGGAGAGATATTTGCATCTCCTTAAACTGCATTTTTTTTACTTTGGAGCATTCCTTAACCTTGAGTCATGTGTGCTTGAGTAAGTCGATCACTACATCTGCAACTTAACAGCTCTTTCACAAAGCACACCCTTCTTGGCTGCCAAACAACAGTGCTTTGCCAGTGGCCCTTAGTGAGGACAGTCCCAGCTCATCCCAAGTCGAGCACTCAGCACAGCCCCTCCACTACAGAAAAAGGTGGTATTCAGAGGGGCATCTGCTCTTTGTCACACCTTGCACTTGCCCCACCTAACATTCCAGCACACCCACTCCATGTGGGTGGGGAGAGTTTTAAATTCCACACCACTCATTATTAGGGAGTTGAGGCACGCACCTAAGGATCATTAAGGATCTTTGCTGGGTGGAGGGGTCATGCTGCTGTGGGGAACAGCAGGCCAGAAGTGCCATGTGCTGCACTGGAGAGCTGCACACTTCAACAAGAGAGATAATGCTGCTTTTTAGCTTTTGCAAATCTAGCACCCATTTCTAACTCTTGCAGCAGCTGGAAAGGGAACAGTCACTGCCATGCCTTCCTATAAATCCCTATTTTTGCTTCAGCTGTGTGAAGCTGGAGTTGCTAATACTCCAGGCCCTTTTGGAAAGGTACAATGACTCCAACCCAAAGCACAGATAACTTCCTTATAACTGTCACAATTTCTGTCCCAAATTGGTGGTATGTCTGTCTTTTCATCAGAGAAGCAGTTCAGCTGAACCACACTAATTGCAAACTGGTACATAAAATGCCAGAAGTAAGTGTTGCCTAATGTGGTGTCAGCAGCTGCTTCACCATCTGCTGAGTCACCACTGCGGTGGGGACAAGGGACAGGTGGGCTGTCCCCACGGGGGAGCTGCAGCTTGGTCTTACATGAACAACAAAGCAAACAGCAAGCCTGTTTAAACTCCTTTAAGTTATGAGCCTTCCCTTACCCTTATCCTTTTGCATAGACCTTCCTTCCTTTTCCTCTCTTCAGGACTGTACAGGGATGTGGCACACCCACCAGCTGCCCTGGGGAGTGTAAAGGGTAAAGAATCCAAATGAGAGCTGGATGAGGGCTGAATGTGAACTGGGCATGCCACAGTCCTTAGGTTGCCTTTTGGATGTGAATATAGCATTATTAACCTCATAGTAATGATTTATAATTTGTATTGCAACTCTTGTTTCAGTGTCCCCGGGCAGCTGACTGCTGCACGCTTCTCTCTGCAGAACAGCTCTGAGTTGCACTAAATGATTCAGTATTCCCACCAGGCACTGTTTGTCAAGCCTTGGCAGCTGATGCCAAATACAACTGGCTAAGCCCCTTGTGAGGTGGCTGTGTCTTTGCACTGACCTTCTGTACACTGTGCCTGCTGTTGACTGATTCTGTTTTGGAAGAACTGAGAAATATATATATTTTTTTTTCCCTCTCCTTCATTTTGTTCCAGTTCTTTCTGGACTTGGCAAGATGGAGCCGCCGACCTCCTCCAGGCTGAATTCCCGAAAGAGAAGAAAAGATGGGTCAGGCCCTAATGGGGCAACAGAGCTGGATGGAATCCCTCCAAAAATGTCCCGACGCTCACTCGTAAGTAAGCAGAGATAAGAATTTTGGGAGCCTGTGAGATGAGAACACTGAGCTGTAACAGCAGAAAGATACAGGTGGTGGTTTATCTGTGACAGAGAAAACAAGGGGAGGGCAGGGGATAAGAAGGAAATGACAGTAGCTCTCCTTCTTGCAAATCCAGTTTGGAATCTTCCTTTGTTCATACTAATAACATACTTACAACGTGGGCTTAAATTAGGTCTGAGGCAAGCATTGCTAAGCTGCTTTTGTGGTGTGTCCGGCTTGTCACTTAAGCTGAGCCAAAGAGGCATGCATTTAGAGAGCTATGGAGAGGTAGGCATTTCTCACAGGTGGGTTTTAAGTGACCCACTGGGAGGAAGAAATGCTCTGGAGAAGCACATAACACCTGCAGGAGGGTCTGAAGCCTGCAAGCACCTGCAGAAGTGATCTGTTGAATCCACGCTCTGATGCACTGGGAAGGTCACTGTTCATTTGATTTTCTTGGTCTGGAGAGGAGACCAGGACATGTGTGTTGCTGGAACTTTGGGAGTGTCCAGAAAAAAAAACCCCACAACAAACAACTGAAAGGATTTATTTTCTAGATCAGCCTTGGGCTGGCTTTAACTATGTAAAGCTAGTGGGTTCTTTTCTGAAGGGGTTCTGATCCAGTTAATGCTACTGAAAAGGGCTGTCTTTAACTTGTCCTTGCTACAATATTGCGACAATTGGCTTTTTATAGTTCTCTGCCCTCTTCCTGGAGCTGTCCTGTGCATCACGTGTGCTCTAGTTGTTCTTTTCTTATCTCTGTCAAAATCCAGCTACCAACCCTGCCACATCATACCAGGGTCATGGTCCTTGGCAAAATGTGGTGATGTGTTGCAACTTTCCTCCTCGATGACAACATTTTGCTCTTCAGGAGGGCTTCAGCCCTGTCACAGAGCGTTGACAGTGGTAATGAAGTAAGAGCAGCACCAGCAGTGAGAACTGGGGATGGAGGCTTGAGCTGTTGTGTGACTTATCCCACAGAACCTTTATGTCCTTCACTGTTGCCAAAACCCACCACCCTGTCCCTCTTAAAGATCCCATGTATTTCAGTAAGGAAAGAGAGGTGTGCGGGTTATTTATTATTCTGTGGGAGTCATTTGCTCTTCAAGTTCCTGTCTGTCCTCTGTTAAAAATAAAGTATCTTTGAACAGCACAAGACAAGTAATATCTAGCCACTTTTTAGCTTCCTGCCTGTTTTTTAGCCACAGGGCAAACACTGTTCACCTGGTAAAAGATTTCTATTTTTCTTCCTTTTGCAAAAGTTTTATTTATTATAGCTAGAGTAATAGTGTTGCCTAACTGTAAGATTACCTTGAAGCCTTCTCCACTCCCAGCTAAGCGGCTGTTGGCAGAATGTTCCCCTGAAGCAGCAGGGCTCAGCAGCAGATGGTGGTAATAAAGCTGCTGACACATAAGCCTGTTGTATTGTACACATCAGGCTGAGTTTTGACCCTCATTGGTCTTGCAGGGGAAGGGCGAGACTCTGGCAGGACCTTTTGAGGACATGTCTCTCTGTTCCTCTGATAATTTTGATAGGGCTTTTTTGTGCTTTTATTCCTAACTTCATATCAGGTATATGCCAGCTAAACTGCCAAGAATCTGCTTTTTTAGGGAAGTCCTAGACTTAATGGCAGTGATGAGAGAAGAGACCTGCAGGCCTTATCTGACAGTAAGGATCCTGGTAGAGGAGGTGCTGTGGGAAATGTGGAGCCTTCCATAACTTAAAGAAGATGTTCAGCAGTAGCAGTTTGTTTGAGTGTAGTGGTCAGTGGTTGTTTTCATGTGCATTTCACTATAAGCACTCTAATAAGGAATGACACTGGCCAGAATAGCAGCTGTTTTTCTGGTTGCAGTGGTGCTGGACACTGCCAGGATTCTACACTGGGACAGGAAGCCAGAGAGGAAACTTCAGATTAGCCTTTTTCAGCTTGAAGGTATTATTGTCATGATTTGCAGGCTTGTTTTCTTAGTCTTCTGACTCAGAAACAAGATGTCCATCGCAGCCCTACACCTTCCAGCTAGAAGGAAATTGATCTGTTTATTTTGTAATGGAAAGGGCAGATGTTTCATTTCCATTCAAAGCAGACCAGAAATGATGCCTGGACTTCAGCTGTTGATTAAATGTACTGCTGTGGTCAAGCTGGCAGGCTAGAGGGGTTTTCTTAAAGCAGTTGGAGTTATTCTGATACAGATTAAGGTCAGTCTCTCACTTGTATGGCTCAGAAATGGTGACAACACACACATTCCCTGGGACTTAGTGCTGCAGTTGGAATTGCTCTTCTGCTCGTTCATATACTCAAAGCAAGGAGCTGTAACAGTTTGTACATCACAGCAAAACACTCAGGCACAGCAGGGTGGTGGCCTTGCCAGAGTGGGCACAGCTGGAGCTCTTACAGTGAGGTTTAAAGCTTGACTTATGCTGCTGTGAACTGCTGTTTGTCAAAAGTCTGAGTTTAGCAGCTGCAACTCTGACCCTCTGATTTTCTTGGTCCAGTACAAATACTGTCTTCTAAACTGTCTTTTCTCTCTCTTCCTCTCTAAACTCAAGCTGGTCAGCCTGCAAGGCTGTTTTGAGGTTTTGCACTACTTGGTCTCTTAGTACACGTCTGAATTGTGCAGAGGCACAGGGAGTCACCCAATGACTAGGACACTGTGGTGGCAGTGCTGCCACTATGAACTGCCCTCACCTTTGCACTCTCACAGTGAAACTTTCCTGGCTGTTTAGGGACTGAGGGAACCAGCCCCGTTCTCAGATGAAGTGGAGATCGACTACAGCAAGCCATACATCAGAGTGACATATGAAGAAGCCATGAGAGGGACCCCTTGTAAGTAAGAACACAGACTGGAAGGGGATTGTATAAATGTTGGGTTTGGGGGATGTGGGTATGAGTGAGATAACTCTGAGACCAAACCAACCTCGTGTGTTGGAGCAGGTTTTCAGCCAATTACTGAGTGCTTTGGTGATTAGATAACTGTTCCCATGGGAAATTTGGCCCATCAGTACACCTGAAATTTGAGTTTGTATGTGTAAGGAAACTACAGATACTTGTTTTAAACTCTAGCTGAGCCACTGACAGTCATAGAACTGCACACTTTCTGTACCACTTTGTCTGAAGTAGCTTAAAGTTAAGCATTTTAAAAGTCATATTTTCTGAAACTTGAAACAGGCAAGTAAAACCAATTTATGTCTTTGCCCAGAATGTCCATTCTAGCCTGGATTTAAATTAAAGTCAGTGTCATTAAACTCCATAGGCCAGCCCCACAACAAGAATGTGTCCTTTTATTCTCTAAACCAGGCTGGGATAAACACTGTTCTCTTTGCAAGTCCAAAGGGGAGGCAGAGGCACAACTGACTCCTGAAGGATGACAGCCCTCTCCTGCCAAACAGGGTGTGCAGACTGTGCTGTCTTACCTGGCCTCTCTGTTGTGGCTACAGAGACAATAAAAATGCTGCACTTCTATCTACCTGACTGCTGCTGAGAGATGAGTCAGCTCAGATTGAGACCTGGCTGTGATTTCCTGCCAGAGGTTCTGAAAACCCAGTGTATATCACAGTCTGCATTTATTTCCCAGCTGAAAATCTCCAGGGTCTGCACAAAGGTCTTTGATTGCAACAATGGTGGCTCTCCTGCCTGCCAAGACAAAAATACAGTGCACACTTCCTTGTTGCTGTTTGTGTCTGTGCTCAGGAACTGAGCTGCTGCAGGTACAGAGGAAAGACAAAGATGTCCCAGCCACTTTCCAGAATGTGAATGAACATTTATAAAGGTCTGCTAGGACCAGCCCTCTTGTGGCATACAGAAAGCTTTTGCAGTCATAGATCTCCAAACCCTTGGCTCTTCAGAGCCTCCTGGCATCTTCAGATTGAGGTCTTAAAAACCACTAAAAAATGATTGTAAGAGGCTGTCCTCAAGCTGACTCCTCTGGTTAGCTTGAACTTAACAACCCTGACCTTTGCATGAACTCCTCTTCTTGCTGCTTCCCAAGCTCTGTCTCTGGGTTTCTCCAGGGCTCTGCCCAGACCTGTGGGGTCTCAGCTGTTAGGTCTTCTCTCTGCCCTGTCTTCACTGCAGCTTTGGTGTGCCTCTGCTCACCACTCCTCTGAGTCTGTCTGTCAGAACTGAGCTAAGAGAGCAGCAGGCTGTTACCAAGTGTGTCACAAGACTGTGGCTTCTGGTTATCAGCAGCAAGAGGACTGTGGTCCTGTGTGGTCCCAGGATCAGAAGCCTCCCACTATTACATGGCAGTGCTAGACTATCTCACTTTACCTCTGTGCTGACCTCAAAGATCTGAGCTACAATTTCCCCTGGCAGAGGTGGCCTGAGGGAAGTTTTGTTCTTTATCACTATTATTATTATTATTATCATTATTATTATTATCTATGGTTTTCACTGATAATGCCAGTGATACAGCGGAATTGTGTGTGCTTTTCTTTGAGCAGCTCAGCTGTGTTTTTGAATAAAGCCATACATTGCATGTGTCTGGGGGAGCTGATGATGCTGTGGCAGCAGGCTGCAGAGGGGGATGCTGTAAGGCTCTTGAGATGCCATCCTGGCAGGCAGGAAATCAGGCACCTGTGAATCAGGCACCTCTGGTATCTCACTGTTGTGCAAAAAGTTAATCCTTCATTTGAATTGCCATAGAAGGGGAATGTTCAGGTTTGCTTTTCCTTGCTCTCCTGTTTACCTTGTTTGGGTGATACATGGCAGGCTTTCAGTCTGCCTTTAAATGCAGTTGTATTTCAGCTCTGTGCTCAGATGCATTTCTTTCCACGTGGGAAGGCAGAGAGCCAGGCATTTATCTTAACAGCTCTGTCCTGATTTTGGTGCTGCATTCTGTAACACCTCCATGACTTTCAGGAGGTCCTCAAATGTGAGCATGAGCAGATCTGCTTCTCCAGGAAAGCATATTCACAGCTGTCTCTCTGTCCCTTTGGCACAGTGGATCGCCCTGTCAGAGTTTATGCCGATGGAATATTTGACTTGTTCCATTCTGGACATGCCCGGGCCTTGATGCAAGCGAAGAACCTCTTCCCAAACACATACCTCATTGTTGGAGGTAAGGAGTGACCTTGCTGACTTTGGCTGTTGCAGGAGTACAGTTCAGCTCTGTCTGTGGTTGTGCATACAGGGGTTTTGTCTTCGTGGCCTCGGTGACTCTCACTGCAGACACTTGTCCCAAATGTTGCTGGTGTCTTATTGCAAAACATTGAGAGTTCATGTATCTGCAGAAAGATATCCTGTGCCAAACTGAGTACTTAAGGAAAAGATTCTTGATCATGCTATTTTAATTTGACTCCTCTATTTTGTGACTGGTACAGGTGAGTTGCACATCTGAGTATCAAAATATATTAGGGACAGTTGAGTATCTACTTTTGACTCATAAATGAGACGGCTAAAGTATTAGTCCTTCCATGGCTGCTTTGTTCACCTGTATTGCCCTGCAAGTCACTCCCCAGCTCCAGTTTCCTGCTGGAGATTGCTTAGTGCCAAACAGATCCCACTGGGAGCATGTAGATCACGCTGATTTCTTGAGCATGTCCCAGGACACCTGGAAGTTAGTGAGGCCTTCCTTCTCCAAATAGAAGTTTCTATTTTGTCTGTTAGGTTATAAGTCTTTAGATGATGCCAGGAAGGTTTTGCTGAGTGCCTGAAGGGATCTAGCAGAGGCATTTCAGCCAGGCTCCTTCAAGAATGTAACAGGAAAAAAGACACCCCTCTTCTGGCTGCTGCAGTACGTGGGCCTCTCTCCAGGCAGTGCCTCTGCTCATCCCTCCACCCATGCTAAGGACACGTCAGGCTGTGCATGTTGTCCATCAGGAGCTGACCCCTGGTCAGGCTGCATAATGATGCTGAAGTATGAGAACTGAAAACACCTTTAACTAGTTTCCTCAACCCCCACTGTCTTTGTGAAACAAAATGAAATTCTGACCATGCCATAGAACAATTATAACATCCTTGGGTGGTTTGTTTCCTTATCACAGTGTCAGTCATTGCTGAGAGCATTTTAATAGTGGTATGCCTTCTTGTGTGCTACAGGAGTGTCTGGAAGGGGAAGGGAGGGAGGAGAACTGAAACAGTTGTTCCAGCCTACAAACTGCCCTGAGCTTAGAAATCTTAAAGCTGAAAGACATCCCAATGTACATAAACACTGCAACAAACAGGAAAATAACAAAAAAAGACCATCTTCTGTGCCTCTAGGAGACTGGTGAGGAGGAGGGCAATGAACTGCTCCCCTTGCAGGGGACTGAGACAAGAGGCCACATTCCAAGAGAACATTAGCTCCAAGCAGGGAACAATCTCCCCCACTCCTTATCATCTGTTTGTCTAGAACATAAATACATTCAATACCAGTGAGACTGGTAATGCCCTGTTTACTTTTGAGTTTGATAATCAAATAGAACTCCTTCCTCAATACATTGCAGATTATGATGGGTTAATTTACCTTGTCATAGAACATAATAATTAAGCTTGATTTCCTCTGAACTCCCCCTTAGTTTTAATGTAATTTTCCAAGAACTAGACTGTGGTATGACATTTTCTGGAATCAGAAGTTCAGGCAATAAGTTTTTTCAGATTCCAAGCCTGAGACATCCATTGCTTTAAACATAGATTTCTGCCCAGCAGACCTCCAGGTGCCATTTCTTATAGAAGACTGGTTTTCTGTGTTGGTTGGTTTTCTTGATAAATGTTGTAAGCTCTGGAGACCTTAAAAGGCTTGGGGTCCCCAGCTTGGGCAGAAATCCCCTAAACAGCCTGCCTGGAATTGCTCAGGAGTTTAGTGCAGCACTCCCTGTTCCTGATATTTTGTAGCTGGAGCAGCTGGGTTCTAAACACCATCCTCTGTCAGCTGCTAGCATTGTCTGTTTTGGTGGGGGGGGGAGGGTGGGAGAGGTCCTTTTATTGTAAATCATTGGGGTTAAGTGCCTCAGACTCTGTTCTCTGTTTCTCCAGTCTGCAGTGATGAGCTGACCCACAACTTCAAGGGTTTCACGGTAATGAACGAAAACGAGCGCTACGATGCCGTGCAGCACTGCCGCTATGTGGATGAGGTGGTGAGAAATGCACCCTGGACCCTCACACCCGAGTTCCTGGCAGAGCACAGGGTAATCTCTGACATCTGATCTGTTTGGAATTTCGACTAACCTCTCCCTATTTACAGCAAGAATTCATCCTTGGGGGTGACCTCTGCCTGAGCAAACTGTTTCTGTTGAAGCTCCTTATATATAGATTGAACTTGGTTATGGGAATTGAGTTGGTTTCTTGGGAGTGTAGAAGTATTTGCTGAGCTGGAATGTAATGTTAAAATAAGGTAGAGATTGTGACATAGTGAAAAAGTCTGAGAGGGTTCTCACCATTTCAGGAGAAGTTGGTGCTGGTTACAGATAGGTGTGGAATGCAGTAAGGAGAGGATTACATGGGTTACATGGGAAGCGATTTCTGGAGGGTGTCTGGTCCAACTCCCTGCTTACAGCAGGAGCAGCTTAGATATACATCAGCTTCCCTGCTGCAGGACACCAGACAAGCTGTCTTGAAAGCCTTTTATCAGTTGGTGAGATAAAGTGAAAGGAATTTAACATCTGTTGAACAGCTTTGAGAGGTGAAGGAGTCTCCAGGAGAGCTTGCTTTGTTTACCCTTGTTGCTGTTAACAGGTCATTTCTCTGTGGCACTTAAAGCAGCTGTGTCCTTATGCCCAGCCTTTTCTTTCCTCTCTGTCATGTGCTTACAATTCCCAGGCATTTGCTGCTGAGAACTTGGGTCTACTCTGTGTTGTGTTGTAACAGAGGAAAGTGTCTTGCTGTTCTCTCTCATACCCCTGAGTGGAAGTGTTGAGCTGAAAGTTACCATCTTTCAACAGCAGCAGGAGATCTGCACACTCCAGATAAAATGTTGACTTGCTTCTTTAATTTTCAGATCGACTTTGTTGCACATGATGACATCCCCTACTCTTCTGCTGGCAGTGATGATGTCTATAAGCATATAAAAGAAGCAGGTAGGTCCCCACCAAATTCTCCAGGGCTTCCTGTCAAAAATCTTCTGCAGTTTCTCTGTATGCCCTTCTGGGAACAAGGTCTGCCCAGGAGGCTCTGGTGGCAGGAAGAAGCAGCTCTGGGCCCAGTTTCATAAACACTAGGACTGTTCCATGGCCCAGCAATAATTCCTAATTTCAATCTAGTTATTTTAATTGAATTAACAGCAACCTCTTGAAAACATACTACAGTTTGCCTTAGAGATTCTCACAAATGAGGAGTCTCATGAACTTAGCAGAGGGGCACTTCCAGCCTTTTGCTGTAAAATTCACTGGGGGCACAGCTTTTTTATATCTATCCAAACTCAGCCATCAGAGTGTTATATCTCCATCCAGTGAAATGCAGGACCCCATGTCCTGTCCTTGTTCCCACACTATTCTGTATGCTGTCAATATTTAAACAAGCTAAAGTGAAGACCTTTTCATTAGAATACCTGGTATTTTGACAGGGGTTTGAATTGTTTTGGTCTTACTTAGGCATCCCAGAAAGGATGGCCCAGGTATTGTGCATTTAAGGACAAAGAGTAAGAACAGTTAGGAAGTGAGCTCTTTACAGGAGAAATTGTTTCCTAATAGAGGTGGCAGCAGCTTTTTGCCACGTGTCTTGCTCAAGCTGTCCTGGGTCCTTTTGCCCAACTTTAGGCATGTTTGCACCGACCCAGAGGACCGAGGGCATTTCCACGTCCGACATCATCACGCGCATCGTGCGGGACTACGACGTCTATGCCAGGAGGAACCTGCAGCGGGGCTACACGGCCAAGGAGCTCAACGTCAGCTTCATAAACGTGAGTGGAAGTGGGTCTCACCACACGCTGCAGGAGCCAGAACCTTGCCAGGGGTGAAGAGAGACTTGTCTAGTGATAGCACAGTCCTGCCATGTGCCAGTGAAAGGCCTGTCTGCAGAGCCAAGCATTGGCACCAAACCAATGTCCCTGGAGTAGAAATTAGATTTCCACCCCTGAAATAGCCTCAGGGACCCACTCAGAGGAACTTTTAGGGGTTGCTAATGCTGCTGTCTTGTCAGAGATGTCTTGATGATGTCTTATCTATTGAAAGAGCTGGAGAGAGGGTGTGTGGCAAAATGTCTGTTTTACTGAATGAAGAGTGAGTTGTTCTTGACAGCAGCTGCTGTCTCATCTCTCTCCTCTTGCCCCAGCCACCTTCTTAGGGCAGAATCATTTGTTAGGATAAAATCTGATGCTGTTCCCACTGTACTGTTCCCCTCCTGGAGCTGCAGGAGCAGCAGTGCTTGGGTAGGACAGAAGGATATGCCCTGATCCTGTGCTGAGCAGCTCTAGCCCTCAGAAAGAATACATGGCAGAAGTCATTCTTGATGTTGAAAGTAAAGTCATAAACATTTTTTTTATCACTCAGATACTGTGCTGTGAACAACAATGAAACAGGAGAGGTAACGGCTGCTTGGCCTCTCTTTGGCACATAACTCTGCCGCTGTTTAAAAACACCCAGCAGAAAGACTGGTGCTGTTGTGATAGGCAGAGAGACCTACAGCAAGTCACTTGAATCTAATCTGTGTGCTGTACAAATATTTCCCTTTTCCATGCACTCCTATTAGATAGTGCTTATCTCTGGCTTTAGTCTTGCTTTGTGTACTGTGCCAGTGCCTGCCACAGAGTGTCTCACAGCCCCACTGTGTCTGCCACACAGTCTAGGAAAGAAGTGTCATGGAAGTGAAGGAGAAGTGTCACCAGGCTAATGGAGATGCTGAGTCTCAAGCAGCAGTTCAGTGTAGTAACACAGGGCAGAGATGGCTTCCATTTGAATCTGGTGAGCTGTATTCTGATCCACCACTCTCTGTGCAGGAGAAAAAATATCACCTCCAGGAACGCGTGGATAAGGTGAAAAAGAGGGTGAAGGATGTAGAGGAGAAGTCAAAGGAATTTGTCCAGAAGGTGGAAGAGAAGAGTATTGATCTCATTCAGAAGTGGGAAGAGAAGTCCCGGGAGTTCATCGGCAATTTCCTGGAGATGTTTGGCCCAGAAGGCGCATTGGTAAGGAGTCGTTCTGGCATAAGGGGAAAGGGAATTTTGGAGACACTAACAGACGTTTTAGGGCTTCTACAGAATCTGCAGAGGAAAGCTTTGGCATTTGTTGCAGTTTTCAGTGTGCTGCCAGTCTCCAGACAAGTTGTCCCAGGCCTGGGAAGCTTGTTTTCAGGGAGTACTCACCATTGCCAAGGAGATAATGCCAGTTATATTGTAGACTGAAAAACTCCCCTGTCCCACAAGCTGGCTGACCAGTTTGTGCCCTGCTGACCACTGAGCTGCCAAGAGGATGGTGGTCACTTTGTCATTGGCCTAAGATGGGTCTGAAGCTACTTGTTTATGCCAGGCTTCCTGCACTGTTGGGTGAATATCCCAGGCATTTCATGTTAGAAGTGTCTGAAAATGAGTGATGATTACACTGTGTGCAGTTTCCAAAGCCCAGAGTGATGCTGGGGCTTTTTCTGCCCTTAAATAGCATGAAGTTCTGAAGGGGCACAACTCAAAATGCAGCAGAGGCTGTAAGTAATGTCCATTTCCATGAGTGTGTAATCTATGCTAACTGTCCTCCTGCTTCTCTCACCAGAAACACATGCTGAAGGAGGGCAAGGGCCGGATGCTGCAGGCCATCAGCCCAAAGCAGAGTCCCAGCAGCAGCCCCACACACGACCGCTCCCCATCTCCCTCCTTCCGCTGGCCCTTTTCCACCAAGACTCCTCCTTCCTCACCTGCCAACCGCTCCAGGAACGAGTCTGCAGTCACCTATGACATCAGTGAGGATGAAGAGGATTAACCTATCTGCCAGGATTTGCTGCGGACTGCTAATTGCTAAATCATAAATCCAAACCCACTGGGGAACTCTAAATGAGCAAGAGAGCCATAGGAACAGGGCTGATGGTGAGCACAGGGCCTTGGAGGCACCCATTGCTCTTAGCAAGGGCTGCTGCCTGGAAGCACATTCAAACCTCCTCTTCCTTCTTCTCCTTAAATCCCCTTTTTATTGTTTACGTTCTAGCGGTTTCCAGGGTGAAGATGGTTTTTATATTTTAAGAAAATATTTGTTAAAAGGGCAAAGAATAGCACTTGAGTGGTTTTTGGTTTCTTTTCCCTTGTTAAACCTCCAGGCTAGAGGGAAAGTGAGAAGACCCATCTGTCTCTTCTTTTCTTCAGCTCCTCTGTCCTATCCACCCCCCCACCCCAGGCAGTATCTGTGCCACTGCCAAATTAAAGACCCCTCAGTTCCTCAACCAGCATGACCTCGAGCACGCACGGAGCAGTGGTGTAATGAGGCTTCTAGGAACTGGAAACATCCCTGCTGGGCTGGAGCCGACAGGAATCTATCCAGCAGACCCTGTAGTGCTCGCATGCCTCTTATCTGAGCTTCCCAGTGTGTTGCAGTGAGGACGTGCTGGGCAGGGGTGCCAGCTTGGCACGCAGGAGTTACACCCGGGAAGGACTTGCAGCACTGTAGAGTGGCACACCCCATAAAGTGTACAGCATTCACAGCTCCAAAGAGTAGGGGGGCTGCAGGGGAAAGGCCTTTCCAGCTAATCTTAACAAGATTGCTAAATTCTGAGCTAAAATTGAGCCCTCAGTTGCTGTTGGAGAGAAGAGAATGAATCTTTGCTTCAGGGCACTTGTGTCGTGCATTTCCTTGGGTGTGTGAGAGCCCAGGTAGGAAATGAATGTGTGTAGTCTTTTGCAAAGTTCCTTGTTCCAGTCTGTGGTGTGTTACACGTTTCAATGTCTGTCCAAACGGTCCCTCAGCACTGTGCTCTCTGTGTGTTTGTCTGTGTTTCAGTTGCTGTGCTCTAGGGGCTGGAGGAGTCCTTCACACTGGTGCCGTGAAGTCGCTGCTCTAAGGGCAAGGCAGCCAGTTTGCTGCCCATGTCAGTGTGTGCAGCTGGACAATGAAGGGCCCCAGTCCTGTGTGACAGTTCCCTGGCTTGTGCAGTGCATGCACAAATCCATGCCTGCTCAGTCTGCTCCATGAGACAGGATGGAAGGAGCATCAGAGAGTGCTGCAGCTTTTTAAGGTTATTTAAACACATAATGCTCGTTTGAGTCCATGGTCCAAGTTGTGCCTGCTGTTGTGTCTGTGATACACACTGAGCTTTGTGGCCTGTGGCTTCCCAAGGGGACTTGCCCTCCCCATGGCTGAGCAGGGCAGGGCAGTGCACCCTGTCCTGCAGCCAGCACTGGAGAAACTGGCCTTGCTGTCATGCAGCTGTGGAGCTTTTCTGCCAGGGTTTGCCTCTAATACCCACTGTCTCTGGGTGGAGCTGCTGAGCTGAGTTGCCTTTATCCTGTGATGCTGGGAGCAGAGGACAGCTCACAGCCCAGTCAGCAATGTTGCAGGGAGGTCTCCAGAGCAGGATGTGAGGCTTGGGGAGCAACACATGCAAGGAGGAAACTCATCAAGTGCTGCCAAAAGCTCTGCACGCTGTAATGCTTCCAGAGCACATGGTGGCCCTGTGATAGGAACAGGCTTTCCAGCTTTTGTTTTGATAGTCTTTCATCACGCTTCCCAAAGGGCATGACAGAGGTTCTGTGCTTCTCTTGAGGACAGAACCAGTATGGGAAAGGGTATTTTGGGGATCACTAATCTGCCACTTGGACCTCTTTCAGCAGGGATGTGCACAGCTGTGAGAGCATGGCTGGCTGCTGTGGATTTTAAACTGTAAGGAGCAAATAACAGTCACATGGTAGAAGCCAGTTGTTAATCCTCTGGTTCATGAGTGGTAGAACACTTACTTTGTATCACCCACATTGTCTTTTCCCTCATCTTCCCTTCCTCACCTTTCCCTCAGTATGGGTGTTGCGGTTGCTTCCCTGAGCCAGATCACAAAGGCC
This sequence comes from Aegithalos caudatus, assembly GCA_013389925.1. Lineage (NCBI taxonomy): Eukaryota > Metazoa > Chordata > Aves > Passeriformes > Aegithalidae > Aegithalos > Aegithalos caudatus. The sequence goes on from WEIU01010499.1 coordinate 19,628, forward strand.
AGGCTGCTTTAGAGCCTTACTACTGTTTTAAACACAAGTTATGCAACAGTGTTCTGTAAGTTTGGGTAACCGTGGTGTTTTGGATGGTGGCTTGTTCTGCAGAGACCTTAACACACTTGGTCTCTCTGCAAAGTCTGGGGTGCTTGGTAAGAAGCCAGCCATGGTTTTACATGTAGCTTGGAATAACAGACCTGTTTCTTGTAACCAATAATCTCTGCTTCCTCCTTGCACTGAAATTAAATTGGACACCAAAATCCCAGTCTAGTCTTTTTTTTTTTTTTCCCTTTTTTTTTTTGTTTTTTCCTGGATTGCTGGACCAGTCTTCTCCAGCACTGTCATGTTTTGTCAGGAATAGGTAAGAGCTTGATCTTTGAGCAAAACACCAATTTCCTGAGGATCATTTCGCTCCCACAGATACACCCAGTGCTGCTGCTTCAGGGCTGTCCTGCATACCCCTAAGCTGTCCCTCACACTTCAAAATAAGCATCCAGAAGAGACATGAAGTAAAAGGTGCAGTGGAAAAACAAAACTTTACTAGCATGCAGTGAGAACTCTGTGGAGTTTGATGCTGCCCAATCTAGAGGCATCTACTCATGTGAAACAGACCTATTTCACTTCCTCTGTAGATCTGGGGTGTGAGCCCCTGGGAAAGGATTTTCTGATGGCAGAGAACAGCAGCAACAGGACAGAATTGAGAGGTGTCAGGGATGGTGATATAAGCAAGAGCATTGGAGAGTGCTGTAACTTCTTAACATGTGATCTGCTCATTTGAAACCATGGTCTGGTGTCTGTAATGAACACTTGGGGTCAAAAGATTACCCAGTGGTTTCTGCAAATTGCCATTGCTCCTGATGTCCACCCCCATGTCTAGAGCAGGTACTGGTACTGGACCGAGGCTGGTTAAGGCAGCATTAACTAATTGCCAGTGTTTCAAAGGTGCTTCAAGGCTACTTCCTTTGCCTGGTGCCTGAGTGGCAGGTGTGGATGCTCCCTGTGTGCTTTCAGGAACAGCCAGTGCCATGGAGAACAGGCCCCAAGGACAGGGCACCCTGATGCCTTGGGAGAAATCACCATTGGCCTGAGCTTTCCTTGGCTGTGGGACCCCAGCAAGCAGCACCCAGAGCTCAGTGTCACAGCTGGATGTTGGGCATGCTGTGACAGTCCCATGCCATGGCTGTGTTAGTCTGGGCTCCATCCTCCTCTCCCTGTATGGAGTCACCTCCCACCCAGCCTAGGCAGAGATAATGTGAACGCAGTCACAAATGCAAGACTCCAGTAAAAATTTATATTTACTCAGTGCTAGACAAGAGCCTCCGGGCTGGAGGTGGCTCCGTGGACCTCCTTGCCTTCTGGCCTTTAGCTTTCCTTTTCATTCCGTCCCAAGATGCTCTTCCCCTTCTGCCTCTTCTGCTGCCAGCAGCCCCCCAGGGTCAGGGGAGGAGGAGAAGGTTGTGCAGGGTAGACCAGCTCCTCACCCCACTCTGCCCCTTGGCACCCCAGTTTGTCCCTCCTGCTCACGCCTTGACATCGGTGCCTGTGGGTGCCAAGCCGGCGGGCTGGTAGCCCGGCTTGTCATCCTGCTTGCGGTAGTACATGCGCGTCAGCACCGCCAGGATGAAGGTCTGCGGGATCAACAGCTGCACGTGCATCTCTGCAGGAGGAGAAGGGTCACTTGAGGCTGCCTCCATCCACCATGCCCACCCCCATGCCATGGCACGCCAGGTGACGGAGGGGCTTGGCTGGGAGCATGTGGTGCTGCTCTCTCATCTCCCCACTTACGCTGTGACCTGGCCTTGGAGGAGAAGGGCGGCGAGCAGGCGATGCTGCCGTTGTTGGCCAGGATGCTGAAGATGGCCGGCTGCAGCGCCGTCAGGAGGAGCAGGATCTGCAACCACCAACACCCCAGTGGTGAGGGCCCTGCCCCTGCCCGCCGGCCTTCACCTTCCCCGCTCTCCTGCAGTCGGCAGGGCTCACCCAGGAGTGGCTCCTGCCCTGCCATCTTCCCTCATGTTGCCTCACCCCATCTGTGCTGCAAGAGCCCCTCACCTGGGAGGGAGGTGGGCAGGACAGGGGCTCACCTGGAAACAGGTGAACTTGGCCTGCATGTTCTGCTCAGCCAGGTGCAGCCGGGCCTGCCGGAAGAGGATGCCCAGGCCCCACAGCCCAAAGAGGGTGGAGACGCCAACCACGGTGTTGATCCAAAGAGCCACGCTCTCTGCTGAAATCTGAGGGGGATGCACAGAAAACATTACCGGGCTGGAAAAGCCCAGGTGGAGGCTTCCTGTCTAAGGTCATCAACCTGCCCATCCCTGTGCTCTGGCACTCACGTCAGCAGGGTTGTAATTCCCATCAGCGGCCAGGATCAGCCCCAGGAAGACAGCTACTGCTCTGAAGAAGGCGTACTGGAAAGTCCCCAGGATCATCAATTTAAGCTTTTTCCTGGCATAGCAAGAAAGACTGGTAGCACTCTGAGGTCCCCAAGTCCCTGCCCAGGGACTTCTCTTCCAACCCAGAGGAAGCAGGGATGAAAGCCCTCCAGGGGCAGAGGTTTATCCCAGCTCCCCCTCACCTGCTCATGGTGATTCGGGGCAGGCAGGGGCAGCAGCAGCAGCAGGGCCCAGTGCTGACCACCATGGGCACGTCCTTCAGGGTGCTGAGCAGCGCTTCCTTCCCCCCAAAGCCCTCCACCATGACCAGCATCAGCAGGTAGAAGCAGACAGCAAAGTACCTGGGGAGGAGGAGGAAGACAGGTGAAGCCCTGTGGGCTCCGTGGTGCCCTGTCCCAGGGTGGGTGATACTCACGCCGTGGTAGCCATCTCCACCACCATCATGGAGCGCGGGAACCACAGGCCAAAGCAGCTGACCACTGACACAACCTGGGGGACACATGAACTTGGCACACTGACACTTCTCCCCCCTGTGGGCTGCATCCCTTGGGTGGCTGTGGCCCCCAGGGTGATGCCCCCCAGCACTCCCACAGCCCAGCTCACCGTAGGGGCTGAGCTGCTCCAGCACAGGGTCTTCATCTTGATAGGGCAGCGGATCTTGCGGAAGAGGTACAAAACCTCTTCCACGTGGATCACAACCGACAGCAGTGTCATGACGGTGCAGAGGCCCAGGATGATGAGTTGGGCCATGTCCAGCTCTGCCAGGGAGGGGTGAGAAGCTGTCTCCATCCTGTCCAGTCCCCCCGGGGCCAGTGCTGCAGGGTGCTGCCCCACGACCCACCACTCCACAGGTTTAGGAAGCTCTGCGCCACGCCCTGCACATGCCTGTCTATGCCGGAGCTGGCCCTCCTGCGCCACTGCTCCCTGTCCCATGATACCTACCCCAGTGCTGGCCTTTCCTGGGCTGTCCCATCCCTGCAGGTAGGACTATGAGATGGGAGGCTAAGACCCTGGCAGCAGCCCAGTTTCTGACTTCCGGGGCTGCTCCGTCCCTGCACTTGCGCGGCCACCTTGCCCACCTTGCCACCTTCATCCCTGTCCTGCTCCCACCAGCGACAACAGTAGGGTCCTCCCCACCCCGTCCCCACACCTACGGTGCAGCAGCTGCCGGGAGGTGGGTGGCAAGGAGAAGCAGGCTGCCGGCACGCTGAAATTCCTGATCAGCATCTCCACCAAAGGGCGGGAGAACCTGCGGAGCAGAACGGGAGTGCTGCACGGGGCCGCAGGGACACGGGGGCACCCAGCACCGCAGGTTCCGAGCAGTCCCCTGGCTGGCTTGCCTCACCACCAAGCGCCCTTTACAGAGGGAATGCATCATCCAAAGTTCAGATCCAAAAGGTTGGATTTTCCCGGCTGCAAAGCGGCACGGGGGTCTCCGGCACTCCTCACCTGGGGTCATCTGCCAGCTCCAAAGTGGGATCCATCATGTTCGGCTCCCCGCTGGCTCTTTCCCAGTGGCTGTGGGGCTGCTCGTCACCGCCCGCCTCAGCTCCTCTCGCCGGCCCACGGGGTCAGAGTCCCCGGGGCAGGGACCGCGGGACGATGCCGCGCCTCGTTCCAGTTTAACCAGAGCCTCCAGAGCTTCCCTCCCTCTCCCGCAGCCGCGGGCACCCATTGGCGTGGCCCCACGCCGTCCCGGCCCACCGAGTGCTTTGGCCACCAGGTTATCGACCCGGGGTGCCGGGAAGGCAGCTGTCACCCGTACCGGCACGCCCGCCTGTCCCAAGGCCCGGGGCGCAGGGCACCCCTGCTAGGGCGACACTGCTGCGCCCTCGGTAGCTCGGACATGGGCTGGTGGTGCCATGGAGGGTCCGGGACGTGTCCTTATGTCCCCCGGCAGCAGCGTCGGGCTGGGATGTGGTGCCGAGGGGCGGTGGGAAGCTGTCAGCCCCTGCTCTGCTCTGCGGGCCCTGGGAGGATTTGGGGTGGCTCGGCTCCAGGGGGCCCTGGGAGGATTTGGGGTGGCTCGGCTCCAGGGGGCCCTGGGAGGATTTGGGGTGGCTCGGCTCCAGGGAGCCCGGGGCTGAGCACTGCACGGAGCAGCTCCCACGGCACTAGAGGGCAGGACTGGCCCAGCGCTCAGAGCCCTGGCCTCGGGACATCAGCAGCCCCCGGCCTGGGGAGGCGACCAGAGGGCTGGAGGGAACAATCTGAGTGGGGAGCTGGGGCTTAGGCAGGGGGAGCAGTGTACCCTTGTCTTATGGATCCCAGAATCCTCATGGGTCCCAGGGGTGTCCACGGCTCCAGGTGTTCTCCCAACCCTTCAAGGAAAATGAGTTCTGGTCTATACTGGATCTCCCTGGAACCACTACCCTTTGACCCTCTGGCAGGAGGCTTCTCCTGCAGCCAGAGTGACACAGGACCCTGGATGGGTGCTCCGCACCTTGCTGTAGGAGCAGGATGCTGCTGTTGTCATGGGAATGGGATAGTGGGGAGGGGCTGGGGGGAGGGAATGGGTGTGCATGCTTCAGTTTCATGGGAATGGGCTGGGGGAGGAGGGAGTCCTGTGAGGACTGTGTATATCCAAGGTGCTGTGCACACCTGTCCCTCCCCTCCTCTCAGCCCCATTAACCAAGCCCCGTATCCCTGTCCCCACACACTGTACTTGCCCTTTCCTGCCCTATATGCTGTAACCTAACCTGGCACACTGCTGCACACCCAGCCTTCTGCATTCACACTCACAAACACAATTACCCACACCTTGCACAAGCTCCTGGCCCCATGGGTGCATGGACCAATGGGGGACCCCCACCCAGCACCCCGTATCACCAGCTTTGCCTACAGCTGAAGAAACACATCAGCCCCTGTGACATCTGCTGTGCTGGCCTTTATGTGATGGTCACTGCAGGCTGTGTCATGGCAGTCCCACTGTCCTGTTCATCCACCTGGTGCTCATCCCCTGTGGTCCATCAGCACTGGGATGATCTGCATGTATCCCTGGCCCCGGGGGAGCAGAGGCCAGCCCCAGCACACAGCCACACGTGTTGCAGTGCTCAGACATGTGCAGGAGCCTCTTCCCCCACTTGGCGTAGCCCCAGGGCCAGACCACCCATGGGTGCCCGCTGCACGGGGGCACGTGCTGATGCCCTTGCCCGCCACACCTGTGTCTGGTTGTCCCTGACTCACTGCTGCAGCACCATGCTCATCCTTCAGGTAGTACCTGAGCCTGGCTGAGCCCCAGTCCCCTGCGTTCCCCAAGCACAGCACTCTCCGAGGTGCAAGGTACAGCTGTGGGGCATGGAGCAGCCTGCCAGCCCATGAGGGGGACAGAGAACACGGCTGAGCCTCAAGCCCAGAGCAGAGGGCAGCCCCACACATGGGTGCTCTGCATGAGTCAGTCCCAGCACACAGACACGTGTGCAAGGAGGGCTCCATTGCTGCATGCACTCCCCTCTGCATCCCCCCTGGGGCTGGAGGCACCAGTGACACCCACAGCACTGACCTACCTGCATCAAGCCCCCAACCCCATCACTGTGCCCAAGACCACCCCCCATGAGGCCAGGACACACCCACACACTGTTCTGCTGTGGACAGTGTACTGGGGGTCTGGGTGTCACCACACCAGAGCTGTCCCCTGGGGACATGGAGGGCTCTTGCCCCTGTAGCCCAAGGTGCTGAGCCCTCCCTACACCAGCAGGACAAGACGTGCCTGTGACTTGCTTGCTTCAACCTGCCCCAGGAGCCGGAGGAAATGGGTGTGGAGAGGGGGAATGCAGTGGGATGGGATAGCCCAGAGTCCCTCCACCTTCTCCCTTATTCCAGCCCCTACCTATACCTGGGAGGTATGGTCCTGAAGCCATCAGCCCTTGTCCCCAGCCAGCCTTCTCCACACAGGCTGCTACCATGGCCAAAAGCTGGCAGGTGAGCATCCCCTGGCATGGGCACAGGGGGCAACAGATGGGTCAAGCTCCCACCAGTCCTACCTCAGCCCCAGACCTTCAGGATGCTCCAGGGCAGAGCAGCCACAGGAACTCCCTTTCCTGCCAAAAACCCTTTCAGCAGAGAAGGAAAAAGAAACACAGAGATGGGAGTCATACACCCACCAGCCCACGGCAAGGAGTGGTTTGAAGGTTTGTGGTCCACTCAGCATCAGGGTGGCTGTTTTGCCCCAAGGAGCTGGCAGAGAAACCTACAGCAGTGCTGGAAATTCTCCCCATTTGCTCATTTAGCTTTTTTTAAATTATTATTTTAAACAAAACTCTTTGACCATGGAAATTCTGCCCCCTCCCCTCCCCCCAAAAAAAAACCCCAAGCAGACCCTCCCAGCGTGCCAGCATCACCCACACTGCTGCTGTGTCAGCATTCCCCAATACTTGGAAAAGCCCTTAAAATGCAAATATTTGTATGGGGTTTAGACAATTTTCCACCCATCTCTAATTTCCTGTGGCTATGGCCACACGAGCTGACCTTGGTGGGCACAGCAGTCTCTCAGCTGACCATCACCAGCTTCCCCATGGCCAGGACATGGCAGGGAAGAAAACTTCTCATTTATATCATTGGTAGGAGCTGTTAGAAGACAAAAACACATTCCTTCTCATATTCTCCTTTCCCACCCAGAGCCTGAGGCCACGGTGGATGACTGGGATGCTGGGGAGTGAGAACCCCACGCCCAGCTCAGGCTGCGGTCCAGCCAGACAAGTGAACAATAAAGATCTGCACCCTGAGCTTCTGGTGGTCCATGGACACTGCTGTCACAGGACACAGAGGGACAGACCCTGCTCAGTGGGACAGAGAAGCCAGGATGCTCCCTCTCCCAAGGAACTTCCCACACTCTGCCTAGTCCCTGTGCCAGGCAGGACCAGCCCCCTGAGAGCACTGGCACCCCATAGCATGGGGGGATGTCTGGACCCACCTCTGGGAAAAACCACACTCCACAGGCACCTCTTCAAAGGGATGTGCCCATGCATGGCCACAGATGACCCTGTTCCCCACACTCCTGAGGTTTAGGAGAGAGTCAGCATCCCCACCCTGCCCGTTTTCCAGCAGCACCCTGCTGAGCCACTGGGAACAGGAGGATGGGCACAACTCAAGAAATAAATAAACCACAAAGGTTTATCAGACTTGTGAAAGGACAGGAAAGCCTTTTCCAGGGTGCTGGCCCTTTTGAGCCCCCTCAGCCCTGCAAGAATCTCCTTGAGGAGGAAATTCCTGCTGAGAATTTGGTGGAAGTGGATGAGGGGTGTGGATCCTGCTGACAGTAGTAACACTGCTGCCACCACTTGCCTTACAACGTTCCAACACAACCTGCCCAGCTTGATGGCCTTGGCTGGACCCCTGCAAATCCGTCAGTGTCACAGCAACACTGACCACCAGGCTGGAGAGGGGTCCCAGAACTTTGAGCATCCCCCTGGAATGGTCAGTGTGGGGCAGTGACAATGTCCCCAGCTCTGGCCCCAGAACAGCAGGAATGGGGTTGGCTCCCCTCAGCCCCAGGTCTGGAGCCGCCCCACTAAGAGGGATGGCAGGGAGCCCTTCCCACAGCTGGCCCACAGATAAGGCCCATGTGTTCCCCACTGATTGCCCCTGGAGGCAACTGGAGGGGCAGGAGCCACCATCCCTGGGAGATATGGCCAGAAGGGAGGAGTGGGTGATGAGGGAAGGGGCTGCTGCAGGGGTGTGAGACACTGGGCCCCTCTGGGTCCCTTCTCTGGGCAGGTGAAGGTGCCCTGGCTGCCCTGACAGCACAGCTGGCATGGGAGAAAGTGTGGGCCCCTTGGCAGAGCAACAGCCCTCCACAAATCCTCCCCTTTCCAGTGGGGACCAGTCCTCTGCCCCTGGAAAACATTTCCCAGTGCCCTACAAACCCACAGGGCTGCATCCTGAGCGTGCTGCAAGGCAGAGTCAGGGACCCCACCATACCTCAGTTTCCTCAGCTGTAAATGGGCATGAGTCCTGTGTCATGAGGGTATAGAGGGTTCAGTCTCACATTGCTCTGGTGCCTGGGGAAAGATCCATGCCAGGTGTTATTTACAGACCAAGCTGGCATTTCAGATGGGGGGGATACTGCCCTGGGAGCCAGCTGGCTGCCTCCAATCTCTGCCTCAAGGTCACCAGGAAAAATGCTGGCCTCAGAAGGGTTTCAGGTAGGAGTCCTTCCAGCCACAGCTTCCCCTTCTGGGCAGGGAAAATCCCCTTTTCCCAGCACAAGGCAAGAAGGATCATTCCTGATAGAGACCCCAGCCCCCAAGTCTCCTGGCTGGCCATGGGTGACGGGACACTGCCAGGAGGTGGCCATGGGACAGCAGTGGTGGGGTGAGAGCGGCAGAGTGCAGCACACGGGGGAGGACAGGCAGAGCTGGGGGTTTTTGCTAACCAGAACAGATCGCTGTTTCACAGAGAAGCCAGCCCCAGATGTCTAACCACCTCAGGAAGCAGAAGTGATGCAGAGAGTGTGTGGGCAAAATCTCCCCATGCTCCAGCTCTAAGAAACACTGCTCAGCCATAGCTGGAGGACCAGCTCCTCTACACAGCCCTGGTGACACCCCCAGGGACGCTCCTGTCCCTTCCTGTACAGGTCTGGGTGCCACCACAGAGGCTGCCACTCTCACTAGGCTCCCATGCTGCCAGGCTGGGGAGAGAAGTGAGACATTGGCACAACCAGGACATCCCTGTGTCTGTCCCACAGCACCTAAAGGGGTCACCCCACAGGGAACTGGCTTGTGAGCCCTCAGCAGCCCAGCTGCATTTCAGGTCAGCAACACACCTCTTCCCTAAACTGCTGAGATCATTTGACCATGTGCATATATTCATAGAAAAGCCACTCATAACATATACACACACATCTACAAACATGTATGTGACTTTCTATACTATCTAGGATCTTGTATACTGCGTAAAAACTGCGATGAGCTGGGATGGGTGTGCCCCCAAGAGTGGAACAGCTGTCCCCACAGGCTGGCTTATCACCCACACCATAGCCTCAATCACGCTTCCAAACCATTCCTGGGTACTGACCCACTGACCAAAGGGGCTCCCCAGGGCAGGGGGCTGTCCTTGCAATGCCCAGCATTCCACAGGTCATCCCCCAGACAGAGGAGAGGAAGAGGATGGCGGGGCCTGTCCCTGGTTTGGGAGGAAGGGGAGCCCACCGTGAGATGAAAGAAGCCCAACAGAAGCTGGATGAAACCTTTCTATGATCTGGATCGAGGCCATCAGAGCAGCTTTGATGGCCCCAGCCTTCTCCTCCCATTTCAACAGAGCCTCACAGATGGGGTACCTGATAACACCCCCATCTTCTGTCCAGTTCTTCTGACCCCTTTCTGTTTGCTTTTCCTCCCAGCAGCTCCACATCCGATGGTGCTGCACTGGGCCAGAAGGGAAGTGACCAAGCTGTGGGGCTCAGCACGGTGAGGGCTTTGTGTCCTTCAAAGGGGACGAACAAACAGCCAGCGGTCCCAACACAGCTGGGGGGATCCTGCGGAAATACCACGGTCAGCACTCCTGGGAGCTGCTTCCTGCCTGCTCCAGGGCTTTGGATGCAAAGAAGTATTTTCCTGTCGTAAGGTAACATCTGCATTTCCAGTGGGTGTCCCAGAGACATGCCACTGGTTTCTTAGAGCCGCCCCCAACCTCTGAATGAAAAGGCACCTTGTTTGAAAAACAGAGGGGCCTTTTTCTGCCACAGCTACCTAAAATAGCCACGTCACTGCTGATGTTTTGCTTTTGGTGAATGACGAGGTTAACACACCCTCTGAGTGGGCTGTGAGCGTTTGGTTTGGTCAGGAGCTTTATTTTCATACTCGTCTGAGTTGCAAGAAGCTCACAGGTGAAAATGCTGAGGCTTTAAAAAGTCAGACGGGCAAATATTTTCCCAGAGAGCCAGTAGAGACATGGTGTGTTTGTGGAAGGGAGGTGCTGCTCCCCTGATGACCCCGAGCTTTCCCAGCTCCATGACACCCACCCACAGCCCTGGCCACCCCATGGGGTCACCCACAACCACTTGAATCAGGCACAGGGAGTAGTCCCACCTGCTGGGAAAAGCCTTCAGCCCTCAGTGGGACTTCTTCAGCTGTCCCCAAGTGAGTCTGCCTCCCAACACAGCTGGGAAAGCATCCCAAGTGCAGCTCAGTGGGAACCACGAAAAACACCTTCCCTTCTTTTCCTGTCACCTCTACCAGTGCCAGGTCCACACCAGGGTGCTGGGCAAGTATTCCCACCTGCTGCCTGCTCCATTCTGCTTTGGCAGGCAAGGAGGCAGAGGGATGGGAGGGGATGGCCATGCCTGAGAGGTGTGGGCACACTCACGCTGGGTGCATGTGTGGGTAGGGACAGACATGTGCACGTACACGTGTGTGTGCCCAAACTTGTGACATACATGTGTGGGACATGTGGGTTTGTCCACCTGGCTGGCATCCACACCTGGGGTGCAGGGAGCCAAGGCAGAGGGTGGTGGGGGCCAAGCATGACCAGTTCTTGCTGACAGCCAAGCAATACTCAGCCCTAGACAAACTCCTCTCCTGGGTGTATTTCTTCCCCAAGTCCCTGATGTGGGATGAAGCAAAGGGACAAGGCCCTTCAGCCCCAGTTTCCAACAAAGAGGAAGAGAAGGGAGGGCTGGAGCAACACTAGGAGAGGTGCACATCACCCTGGGCCCCTTTGCCATTTTTGCATCACTGAGTAATAAATAAAACCTCTAAATTCACATCTGCCATGAATGGGACATGCACAGGCAAAGAAAGGTGCTTTCTCCAGACAGGAATAACAACACCGAGGAAATTCCACGATGGCATGAAGGTGAGGAGAGAGCCACAGAGGGTGGCTGCACTGGCACAGAGGGCTCACCAGGCCCCAGGTCAGTTCTCATAGACATACTGAGCCCAGCAGAGCTAAAGGAGAGGCTGGTGCTGGAAACAGTCCCTGCTCACCATTCCTTTACAGACCACAGATGACTAAAAGTCAGGAGCTAAAACCAAATGCAGCCCACTATTCACTGGAGGAAGAGCGCAAGGGAAGTTGTTTTCATTAGTCCAGAGTTTTCCTAGCTGCGGGAAAGACTTTGACTCCCAGGCCACATCAAGACAAAAATACAAACTGATTTTTTTTCCCCTAGGGTAAAACTAGCTTTTCCCACTGAGGCAAGACAGAGGGGGATAGGCAAAGGTTTTCCTCCTCATAGCCCACCATGGAAATTTGCCCTTCGAGGGGACCTGGGAGAACAGTGCCTGCCAGGGACAGGAGGCTGTTGCAGGGCAGACAGCAGGCATGGGAAGGTCAGCAGTTTGGCTGAGGCACGGGCTGCTTATCTCATTACAAGAGCTGGGAGTGTCAAAGGCCTTCTCCAAGCACACACCTCCCGGGGATTTGCCCTTGAGGCACTGATCTGCTCCTCCTGTCCCAGGGAAACAATTCCAGACTAATATTTGTATCGACCATATCTGTTGCCTGCCCGTGCCTGGCAGTGGGGGCTGGCTGCAAACTGCACTGGGTTTCATCTCAGCCCCTGGGACCCTACAACAGCCCAAGAGAAAGGCATGAGCCCCCCAGAGCCGTGTCAAGCACCTAAGGGATGAAAATATCCCATGCCCGGCTCCCAGAGACAAATTAAGGTACCTTGTTTTGAGCATCACGTCACCCTCTCTCCATAAATAAACCTGCAAAGACATGGCATCATCCCCTGGGTCCCCATGGTACAAAGCTGGCACACAGCAGCTGGGGGCAGGTGTTGCAGCTGCCACCAGTGCAGAGAAGATTAGCAGGTAGTGAAAAAGCTCCTGCTCTCCTTGTTCAGCCCCATCGTGATAATCCCACCCCGATTAAAACCCCCTCTTTGCTTTGATATTGCTATGAGAGATTAATCTGCCCTAAAACAAGGTATTTCCAGCAGGTCAACAAGACAAAGCCAATTCTGTTTGCAAAAGGCTCTGGCACTTGCCTGGGAGCATTTAATTACCCTGACAATGGCACCAAGAGAAAAAGGGCCAGTGAGACCCCTTCAACCACAAATCCACTGAGATGGCACCCTTTGCCTGCTGCTCCCACATGCCTGGTGCCAGAACCTGCAGGCTACAGACCCCTCCCAAGAGCAGAACTATCATCCAGCCCTCTTAGGGACACCTTTTTCCCCTCAGAACCTGCAATGCTGCACAGGCTACTGGCTCTTTCATGTTGTGTGTTTCCTTTATCCTTTGCACTGCTCTTATGCCAAAAAATGCACATTACTAAAAAAAAAAAAAAAAAAAANAGCTCTAATCTCTAAGTCAACATGTACCCTTATCACAGAGGGTGGTTCCCACTGAGCAGGCTCAGGCTGTCTTTTCTCTGCACACGCTGCAGAGCAAATCAGAGGCAAAACTTTCCCGGGCTTTCCAGGCCCTTCTGGGAGCACAGGAGTGAGCAGCCAGGGACTCCTGCAGGACCAGATCCTGCTAGAGATGTACAGCAGGTACTGCAGGACCCAGCCGGGCAGATAGTGTCCAGCAGATGAAGCAGATTCCTCCCATCCTATCTTCACATAATTTCATGGCTCTGTCCAGGCATGGCACGGATCTGTTTCCAAGGCTGTTAAGTAACAGTAACTTTCTGGCCACAGACGCTTCTTTAGCAAAACACCACAAACTGCGGATGTATGCCTGGCTTTCTAGGATTCTTTCTAGGGATTTTCCCACCAAGTCTGGAATGGGAAAACCCCAAAAGCCCTCAGTTGTGACAAATGCTGATTCAAGAGAAGTGCTTGCAAAATTGCAGATGAAGCACTTCACAACAGTGACCTGGAATGCCTGCCTGGAGGTGCACTGAAGAAGGAGAAAGAAGGGCTGCCTGCTGCACTCCAGATACAGATCAGCAAGAGCCAGCACAAAGCCGACCAAGGGAATTAATGAGAGGCCCACCTTTTCGAGGAAGACACCCACATGACTGTCTCCCAGCTCCTGTGTTCTCTTCCCTCTGCTTTCCTTTCCCTTTCCAGTTCCCCTCACTCAAACCCTTGGCCCCTTGTCCCGATCCATGGGTAGCCATCAAACACGGGGGCTGTGTCAGCAGCGCAGAGAGTGCGAGGACCTTTGATGTGCCCCAGGGCGGCCACACTGCGTCCCCCTGCTTTTCAAAGGCGGGTCCTTGGCCATTGTGTTCACATCCTGAGCTTGTTTGTACACTTGCCGGGGCGCCCAGCCCCGCAGCCCCCCTGCCACAGCGGCATCCGCAGCCGCCCTGGCCCCCTGATAAAAGCAGCCAGGCTGGGGCAGAGCTGCTATCGGAGCAGGGGCAAACGGCACCGAGGTGCAGCTGCCCAGATAGCGGCAGCTCAGCCGGGCCGACCCCGCGGGCTGAAGGCTCCAGGTCAACAACACCCCACAGATCTGCACCGGCCGCGGCTGCTGCCGAGGGGCACTCGGGCTGCTGGCAGGAGCGATATCAGTGCCATGCACGCCGAGGGATGTCCTTGTGCTCTGCTCTCCCCCTCATCTGCATCTGGGGAGGGCCAGCATTTTGCCAAAAGAAGTAACTGCCATGCGGGAAGCAAGACTAAAGTGGTGTTGTTTGATCATCGCCTCATCTCTCCGTACCCTCTGGGGAGGCATAAAGCAGGATAACGTCCACCCTCTTCCCTGTAGGTAAGGTAGGGTCATGCAAGGAGCACAGAGGGATCGCCAGGACTCAGTGGTTAAACTCCCAGTGAAACCCAGTTTCTGCCCCCTTAAAAGAGCCAGACTGTTTTAGTCCCACTGGGGCAGTGTCCAAGGATGAGCCTCTCTGCTGGGCTTCCATGCCAGCCCCTGGCAAGCAGAGCAGCAGTAATGAGCATCACTGCATCCACATCTCTCCTTGTGTGATGGGAGAGATGGGGAGAGGAGCCTCCACATTGCAGGAAGGCAAAAAAAAGTCCCAGAGGCCTTTGAGGGGGTGGTCCCTGGGATACCCCAGGTCAGCATCTTTATAGGAGCAAGAGCCTACACTGTCCTCAGCCCCACATCTCACCTCCAGAGGCTTGGTGCTCTGTCTCTCTCCAGCTAAGTGGCGGGAGTACCAGGCCAGCTGTGGAAAACATGGAGAGCCAGGTCAGCCCCAGGTGCTTCCCCAGGAAGGATGCAAACACGGGTGTTATTTTGAAAGGACAACAAAGCTGTGGCCAGCTGTCAGCTTTATCCACTGCATTTTCATTCTCTCAAGTGCCTTTTCCCTCACCTCCTCCACAGCCTCTTTCCTACAGGACAAGAGGCAGCAGATCCTCTCCCAGATGCCAGTGCCTGTCACAGTCCCTCTCCTTCCTCAGCCTGCATGGCAGCACGTGTCAGGGCTGTGGCCAAGGAACAGCAGCTCTTGAGCACGGCTGTGTGTGCCTGGATTGCTGGAGAGGGCAGGATGGAATGACATTCTCCAAGGCAGCATGATGGCTTTACCTAAAAGAATCATACCCAACTACTTCACCCACTTTTTGTCTGGGTAACTGAGAAATGCAGCAGCAAAGGTCAAAACGTGGTCTTCTGGAGGATGGAGGTACTTGTGGTGGTGTGAAATTCTTAACTATTGCACTCCTGGTTTGGTGAGACAGGAGCAGAGAGGACAGGATCTCCTGGGAGCCATGAGGGGTTGCAGTATGATTCTGACACTGAAAAAGAACTAGATTTTTCAGCTTCCTGGGACCTAAAATAGCTGTCTGCACCAATGAGGTGCAACCCATGAGGTGAGCAGGGAGCACAGACAGTGTATGCTTCAAACCTGCTCCCAGGAAGGCAGGAGCTGGCACTGCCACTTCTCTGAATGGCTGGGATCCAGAGGAAGCAGTTGCCCTTCAGGGCAGAAGATCAAAGTCTTTATTTTGTCCCCAGATGCCTGTAACCTCTATGGCCCTGCTCCTGGGGTGCCTGGGGTGCCCCACAGCCCCTGTTCCATGGAGTGCACAGCCAATGGGAGCCCTATAACCACCTGCCACCCCGCAGACCACTGCATGTCCCACAACCCTTGGCCTCAGCCCAACAGCAGATTCAGCTTAGCACCACACTCCAGAACTTGGTTCTAGGCTTTTCCATCCCTTCCAGACTGAAGAGCCATGTTAGTCACAGTATTTCTTGCCATAGAACTGTTCAAGTCACCTCACAACATTGTTTGTGATAAGCTGTTGGAAAAGCAACTTTTCACAGAATACTCTGAATTGGAAGAGACCAACAAGGATCACCAAATCCAACCCTTAAGTGAATGCCCAATGCAGGGATCAAACTCACACCTTGGCATTATTAGCACCATGCTCTAAGCAGCTAACCTCAGAGCTGCATGTTAAAAAAAAAACAACAAAAAAACAAAAAAAAAAAACCACAGAGGAAGGACACTGGCACATCATGACAGGCACATCATGAGATATTGTACAAAAGCATGTGGAGTCATTTGAGTCGAGTCAGAGGACTCACAAGCCCCTCAGGAGTTCACAGGACACAAGACATCTCCTAAAATAGCCAAGCCACAATGAGGAGGAACACCCTAATGCTGGGAAGACAGATCAGAAGTCAGCAGTAACCAATCCTACATCCTCTTTTCTCTTCATCTATTTCCCAGTTTTTGCTCTCTGTTCCTTGGAAAGGTTTTTGGTTGGGCTGGGCAGCCCGAGCACCTGGTCTCCACATCACCAGCAGCACAGGCACCTCTGTGTGAACAGCAGGTGTCCCTGAGAAAGGTGGCACCAGCCACCAAGCACCGATAGCCATCCAACTCCCAGTCACTTGCAAGGTGCTCCACTGCTCAGGGACACACAACATTCCCTTTGAAGAAACCTAATTTTAAGGCATTTCTCTGCCAACACCAGTTGAGGTGCAAAAAAGTCTGAGTTTCGAGAATGTCTTTCTTCTCTTTTTCCTTGCACGTGTAGAAATGGGGAACCGACTGCTGAGCACACGCACGCTGCGATTGGGAACAGAAAACACCTGCAGCGAGTCTCTGCCAGGGCAGGTCGGGGCTGGCACGGCACGGTGCAGCACCGCCCCTGCCATAGCCAGAAGGGAGGCACAGCCAACCGGGGCCAGGGGGAGGAGTGAATCCCATTGCCGCCTTCCTCGCTTGCATTGCGGCATTGCTCCAGGGAACGTCCGGAACCTGAGCTCTCCTGCAGGTGTCCCTCCTTTGGCGGGACTCGGTGTGGAATCGCTGCCCTGCGCCTGGCACGGTGTGCACACGTAAAGGGAGGTGACGGCTTGGCGGGGGGAGCCCAGGAGGAACATAAAAACAGGGCAAAGCTGCGACTGCTTTCCCCAGGTTACACTTTCCTGAGCAGCAGGCTGCATCCAGACTGTTGTGGTGAGAAACAATCAGAGCACCCAGCCTGCAGGACTGATCTAAACTTTTTCTGAACCCTCTTACGCCCTGGGCTTCACTAAGGCATCAACCAGCACCACATCCCACGGGTCAGTCACATGCCAAGTGACAATAGTTCTCCCTCCCATGATTGGCATCACCATGGCTGGTGAGGGATAAATCTGGAGAAAGGAGAGCCTGGGCACTGGAGCCTGGCTCAGACCTGCTCTGGTAAACAGAACTGGCAGGTCTGCCAGCACATCTGGCCTGAGAGACATTTTACAGACTTGTCTCCAGACATCCAGTCTGAATTTCAGGTCTAGTTAATCCCCCTTTTATCAGCATAGGAATGTATTGCTTTTCACCAAACATAATCCTCTTTGCAATCATGTGTTCTGCCAAACTACAAACTTTCTGCTCCCATCCTTCTTTCCGGAGAGGATTTGAGGCAATAATCCGGGCCTACTGATTTATTTTTCTAATGAGCAAGGGACAAATGAGCACAGGACTGCAGAACACGTGCACACATGAACCTTGAAGCATTCCCTAGTTGTGACATGCATTTTGAGGGATGCCCTGAGCTGAAGGACTGAGGCTGGAAGCAGTGACCTTCTTTCACAGTGGGCCACAGGCAGCCTGTGTCCTGATGCAGGCTGTCCACACTTCTTGTGTTTAGTGGCTGGAAGTCATAATACCTGCCACACTTCCCATTGTACAACGAAAATAGCAATCTGTGCAGCCCAACACAAAAGAAAGACACCAGGGGTGTCTCTGCCCATTCAGATCTAAAAAGGCAGCCCCGAGCATGTGTGACTTCCTGGGACCTGAGGATGCTGGAAGCTTCCCAAGCTAGAGCAAGTCCTGTGTCTGGTTTGTACCACCCAGGGAGGAAAATATTTTTCCTGCCCTCATCCCTTAAAATGCTGATAGGGTGGGAATGCTGAATCTGTGACCCATTCCTACTGAAGTACAAGCATCCCACAAAGTTGTTAACCTCATCTTCCTGCCCCACTTCCATCCCTTCCTGTGGGGAAGCTGGGACTTGGTGTGTACCCAGTGAAACACATGCCACTTGGCAAGTGGCTTCTCCATCGTACCAAGGGCACCTAAAGGAAATTTATAAAGCATGAAGCTTCATTCTTTATAAAGGAAGTAGGTCTAGTGAGGAGGGGACAAGTCTCTTCGACCATGCCCACAGTGAGAGGATTACAGGAAATGGCCTTTAGCTGAGATGGGAGATTCAGATTCAGTCTTAGAAAACTGTTTTTCACTGTTAGGGTGGTCAGGCATTGGAACAGATTTCCTAGAGAGGTGATGGAGTCATCATCTGTGGAAGTGCTTAAAAGGTGCCTGGATCGGGTGCTGGGTCACACGGTTTAGTGGTTACAGTGGTGGGGCTGGGTTGATGTTGCACTGTATGATCTCGGAGGTCTTCTCTGTGATTCTGTGATCGCTTACGTTCCCTCTCCTCAGCAAGGGCAGGCAGGGCACACGGCAGCGACACGTCCTTGGGTGGGCTGTGCCGGCGGCGGGATTGGGACCCGCGGCAGCCGCGAACGAGCGGCGGGGACGTGCCCACGGCCGTGTTCTAAGTGGCTGACTATATCGGAGCGGATCGGCGAGGCGGGGCCGACGGGGGGTAGGGGCGGTCCGGAAGGCATTGACACTGTACGGCGCCGCAGTGGAGCCCAACGCGGCGGCGGAGCGGCTGCGGGTGAGCGGGCACGGGGCCGCGACACGGGCGGGT
>WEIU01010499.1:38108-55265 GCA_013389925.1 Aegithalos caudatus
GCAGACGTGCCCGCGGCCGGCCGCCTATCGCCCGCGCCGCTTATCTGCCGGTCCGCAGCTGGGCCCTGTTGGCGATAGCGCAGCCGCCCAGCCCCGCGGGGCGGCTGCTCAAACGTGCACGCTTTTCTCTCTTTTCTTCTCTTTTGCCTTGCTTCTGAAAGACTGGGGCCTGGCTGGAGGGGCTCGGGGGGGTATCGCGCACCCGGCCAGCATCCCTACCAGGTGGGATGCCCGCAGGCCCTTTGTGCTGCCCTGCGTCTTCCCGGGTTTCCTTTTCGCAGACCCTCCACGTGCTCGTGCCGTGGTGGGAGCCTGCGGCCTCAGGTTGTCACTTGGGAAAGGCTTCTCAGATGTGTCGGGGTTTCATCTCCGTGTGTTCTTGCTCCAAATAAAAGGTGAAAAAGCAATGGCCACTATTAACCTTTGATCTCCAAATAAAACCTTGCAGAGCTCCCAGGTGTAGAGCTAATCCACGTTCACCTGAACACCAGAGCCACTTCTTAGAAGCGCTGCTTGAGGGCATACTTAGGTTGCTTGCTCCCAGCCTCAGCACCTGTCTAGTCACTCGCTAAATTGCAAAACTTTTTCAAGAAGAAATGGAGAAGTAAATCAGTTACAATTTACCTTTCAGATATATTTGCTGTTTACAGAGAACTTAGAATTTTAAAAGTTGCTGAAATGATTTTGGAGATATGCTCTTAGCGATTTTCAGAGACTTTTCAAAACAGAAATTGCCTTCACGAAGTTGTAGAGAACATAGCCATCTAGGAGGGATGTTCATATTAGAAGTATTTTGTTGGGGTTGGAGTTTGTGTTACTTTGCTGTATGGCCTCGTGCCACTTCTCTCTTCCTGCTGGACTCTTCCTGTCATTGACACAGACCCCAGGACCCTTAGATATCTTAGAACTCTAGATATCTAGAGTCCATTGTCACAGTTGAGTATATGCCTCTTGCCAGCACTCCCTGAATGGAGATGTCCCCACCATTAATAAGACCCTTGGCTGAACTTAGCCATTGGAGACTGTATTCCTTGCTTATGCACCTGTCACCATGCACAGATTTCAACAGAAAGGCTCAGTGTGTTCATCAGAGGTTATAATTGCCATGGGAACTTTTAGGTTGCATTCAAGGTTCGTGTAGGTTCGCTAATGTAGTGACTTATGTAGAAGTATGCACAGAAAATCCACGAGCAGGCAGTGCACGAGTGGCAGTAACTGACCTCAGGTTTGTAATGTAGTGGCAGGGGAACAGCCTAACCTGACTTCTTACATTCTGAACTTCTAGGGCTTTGGTGAAGTTGGTTTGCATTCGTCCAGAAGGCAATGGAACATGCCAGAGCAGCAATCTCTAACTTGGTAAGACACAGTGCCCCAATGCTGTTTGTCTCTTGGTGGGCTGATGATACTGCAGAAAAATAGGTTCAGTAATGTCTGTGTATGAGATTATAACATATGTGTATGAGATTGTATAATAGTCTTTTTATACTTTTTCATGAAGTTTGTTATCTGTTTGAACATACATGGATTGTAGAATTGAGTATAGCTGTCCTGTGCAACAGGTGGCTGTGTTGATAGAACTGTATTTATGTATGGAAAGATATTTGATGAGTTGTGAGCTATATTTATTAAAAAAAATATCACTACTTATCAGTAGTGAAGGAGATGATGAATCCAAAGCAGCATGAGGTGCTGCTGTGTGGGTGGTGAGCCAAATGTCACTGGAAGTAGCTGGTCATGATAAGGAAGTATCTCAAGTGGTTCAGTGCTGGTGGGGTTATCATTAACTGCTATCGTGTTTTTGGATCTCTCAGAGCTGGTAAGAAAGGGGGGCTGGGCCTTGAACAAAGTTGCAGAAGGAAGTGCTGCTGAGGAAGCAGTTCAAATGCCTACTGGGACAATCAACATGTGTTCTATTGTTACTTGGGGAGTGGGAATCCAGCCGCAACTCCAGCTTTTGAAAGCGACCTGTTCTTGAGACAAATGTGCAGGAGGAGGTACTTCTGAACTTGTTCAGCCAAGCCTGCTGGTCCTAGAGAGCTTGGATTGTGAAATTACCTGAGGCTAGGACTGCAAGTGTGGTGGTTTGGTCTCTGAACAAGAATGGAGGGTATGTGGGATTGGGGCATGTCCTCTGTTAGGACATGCCTCAAGTGCAAGGGAAGCCAAGCTGTGGAGCAGCTGAGCAGGGAGTGTTAGGACAGACTGCAGTGTTGTCCTTTCCAAAATATGAGCAGGCAGCCACTTCACTGTGGGTAGGGTGGGTCAGAGTGAAACTGCAGGTCTGAAATTACATTGGTTGCTTTTGCCCAAGCAAGCAGATATCTGGTCTCTTTGCTTCTAGCTCTGAGATGGAGTTTGAGAGTGAGCTGAGAACTGTGGATGAGCTGCTGAGGTTGTAACAGGGCTTGGGTGCTTGGTACTAGCTGCTTCTCTAGTACAGAAGAGAGTGCTGCTCCTAAAGCTATTCCTTTGGCCTTTTAGTCAGTCCCATTCTACTCCCCAGCACAAGCATGGCTGCAGACAATTTCAGCGTCTCTAATGGAAGCTGAGTGGTTCAGCCAGTGCCTGGCTATGCCTGGAATTGAGTTAATCTGAGCAGCTGCCTTGTGCACGGGCTGCTGTTCTGTGGGGGGCTGGGCTGTGCCTTGCGTCTGTTCAGAAAAGTGGGCTCCAGACTGGAAGATCTGTTGGGCACTGGTAAAAACCTGTCAAACAGTGCCAGTTGTTGGTGAGTGCAAGAGGTGTAGCCTCAGCTTTCATGTTAGCTGAGGCAGCATAATGTCCATGGGTAAACCCTCTTCAACCTAGCTGCTTTGTAATACTACCATATGTGTCATGGTGTAATTTAAGGGTAGCCCTAAGGCAGAATAATACAAAATTATCCAGGTGCTGGATGAGAGTATTTACGTCAAAGTGGATGTAGCTCAAAGGCACAGCTATGGACAGTTGCTTTCCCTTTCCTCTGTCTTCATCAAAGTGTAAATTGTATACATGTTCTGTGCTCTGCTGATTAAGACCGGGATTTTCTGCTTGAATCAGCCTCAGCCATGGGGTTACATGGGAAATGCTGATGCCATTGGCTGCTCCATATCCGTAACAGACTCCAGGCTAGACTCAGATCAGTGTGGCTCCAAACTTGTGCAGGGTAAATGGAATCTAAATAGACTCTGGAGACCCTGAGTGGTTCTGAGTCTTAACTGTGTTTAAAGCATCCAGCTTGACTTACTGACAGACTAAACACTCGCTGCACGGGAGCAGCTGCAGATGGACCAGCAGTGTTTGGGTTGGAGCACAGGTGCAGCTGGCTGAAAGGACTGTGGGCTGGCATAGCCAACTCTTCCATCACATGACTGCCTTTCCACACAGTTTGGTGGTGAGCCAACGTCATACACACGCTTCAGCATTGCCCGGCAAACCGATGGAGATAACAGCCATGTGGAGATGAAGCTGGCTGCTGATGAGGAGGAAGGAGGGGAAATTGGGAGACCGGAGCACCTGCATGCCAGCATGCCTCCTCCACGGAGGAATGGCAAGAACCTCTGCTTCATAATCATGGCAGCTGTCCTCCTCCTTTTGATTGGTAAGGAAGGGTGGGAGGCAACTGCATGAAGTGGACTCCAGTATTGAATGTGATGATAGGTTGTTAAATTTGAATCTGTATTGTTCTGAGAGAATTCAACAACTGGGATCCAGGCCACAGCCTCTTGCCACTAAGTATGTCTAGCTCAGACTTATGGTACATCATTGGCACAAAGAATTGTGTAGTTTGACAGTGTAACTGTGACTTAGCTAAAGAGAAAACTGGTCCATGTCAAAGTTTTGGGTTTCCCTCCATTAATTCCTAACACTTCTGTAGAGATGTGGGTCAACAGATGAGTAAAGCCTTTGGTACTTGTCTCGTAAGGTTTTAACAATGCCGTTGGCCTAAAGTGAGCATTCTCCTTCCCAAGTGGTGCTGGAGGGACTCTGCCAAGTGCAAGATCAGATTTACAGTGCCCCGTAAAACATGCCAGCTCAGGCAAAATGTCAGGCTGCATATTTCTGCCTGTCCTTGGGCAAGCCAGCTCATCAAAAAATCATCAGAGCAGAGACGCATCCTGAATCTGAAGCTGTGTGGTGGGGTTCAGTCATCTTTCTGCAGCACAAAGAAATACCTGTTCTGTCCTCAGGGTTTCTGATCGGCTACTTGAGTTACCGTGGACGAATGCAGAGGGTTAACAGGTGTCTGGATGGAAGTGGCAACTGCGAGATGACTCCTACTGCATCTTACTTCTCAGATGATGGAACGGAGGAAGAAGAGGTTCCTGGACCACGTATCTTATACTGGCCTGAACTCAGAAACATGTTGTCAGCTAAACTGTCAGCTACACGCCTTGAGGCCAACCTGAGGTATCAGTTCCAGAAAGTTTATCTAGAGCTTTGAGAGAGGCACAGCCTGTGAGCAGAACTTGAGCTCATTTGGAGAATAAGGACCTTGCAGGTGATGTAGGGTGGCGTGTTTTAAACTCTGGCTTAAATGGCTTTGCAGGCTGCAGCACAACCTGGTGCTGTACCCTAAGCTGTATGTATACCTGTTACCTACAGGCAAAGAGAAGGTAAGAACTCTTTTGAAGCTGGCAAGGTTGAAGATGAGAACACTGCCAGCTACGTTCATGACCAGTTTGTCAGCTTCCGCTTGGATGACGTGTGGAACGATGAGCACTACGTTCGGCTGCAGGATAAAGGCAGGTACGTTAACAAAGGGATGCACATCCCATCCACAGAGCATGGATACCTTTAGTAGTCCTGAGCAAATGTGTGATTTCTGCTTAAAATTATGTGAAAATTGTGAGCCAGTTACCACTCTCCAATGTCAACCTCAGTCTAGCCAACTGTTCCTGCCTCTTCTCGGGCTTTCTGAATCCAGAGGGTCTGGTATCAGCAATCTGGATGTTTTCTGGGACAGCTGTTTCTTCCAAGTATGCTTAGGAAGTGGAGAGAAAACAAACCTGAGTGAAAACTCAGCTGAAAGGCTGATGCCCTGTGTCTAAAACTGCTAGCACAGGTGACTCTGTCTTGTCACCCAGACAGGGCTGGACACCTGGCAGTGGCTCCTCCAGTAGCTCAGGAGGGTGTCAACAGGCACTGTATTGTCTGACAGCTCACACCTTTGTGTCTTACTTGCCCTTTTTTGTCAGGGGAAATGAGCTTGCTTAGCATCTCTTAGGAGGTGACTGAGAGACTTGGAAGCAGAGATTCTTTCTGCTGCTTGTCCTAGAAGTCAGCCTTCATTACTGTCTCTGACCAGCTCCAGACATTTTTGCATGGATGTAACTGGGATGAGTCTGTCTGTTTCAGGCTCTGTTGACTTGGTCAGAATTGTTAGAGCACAGACTGAATACAGAATACTGACTCAGAATACTGAGCTAGTTAAGTTCCTGTGTGAAAGAGTATAATGCTGTCTCTCTATGTTTAACAGCAGCAAGAACCAAGTGTTCATTATAGAAAATGGTGAAGACGAGTTGGATAGTCCTGATGCATATGTGGCATACAGCAAGAGCGGCACAGTTACTGTAAGTGACTCCAGGAGGATCCTGGAAACGTGTCTGAACACTTTAAAAACAAGTCCCTTTAAGATATGGAGTGTATAAAGCCCTCTCCAGTTAAGAGAGCTGGGCAGGGTGGTCAGAGTGGGGAGAGGAATGGGCCCTCATTATATTCTTACTGCAGCAAGATGCAGGAGTAACTTTAAACTTCCCTGCTGGAATCCAGACAGGAACCTTGGCAGAAGTGCTGCTCCAGCAGGCATCTTCCACTGGATCAGTTTACATGGCTGAGCTTCAGCTCCCCACTGTTAACAGGAGTCACTATTACAGTGACTCTAGGCTGTTTCAGGTATCTTACTGACTTAGGACTGCTGCACTCATAACCAGTGTTTCTACTGTAGGGCAAACCCATCTATGTGAACTATGGACGGAAAGAGGATTTTCAGGAGATACGAAATATTCATGGTCCAATGAATGACTCTATAATCATCTTCAGAGCTGGAAAAATAACCCTTGCTGAGAAGGTAAGCAGTGTCTGCCCCAAAGCCTGGCTAGACTTTGCATCAGGAAGCTATGCTTCCTACTCTTTGAGGCACAGAGGTATGTCTTTCTTCATGTCTGCAGAACTCATGTATGTAGGATTGTTCTGCAAGCCTGGTCTTGCTTGTTTGCACTAAGGCTCCACATGCAGGTCTGGACACTGAGGCTGAGCAGAGCTTGTTACTGTTCATGGTGCCATTCTTCTTGGCCTCAGGCAGTTAGCTGGAACAACCAGGCCTCCAGAGTGGTGGGGCTGGGAGGCAGCCTGGGGGCAGAGCTGGCTGGTATCACTAGATACAGCCATAAGGCTGCTAGAAGCAGGACATCCTTGCCTCCAGGACACCTCGTGGTGCTGTAGCCAGATAGTTTCAAAGCTTGGCTGCAGTGTGTCACTTTGGCCCTTGCTGGCTGTTCCCTTGGGCCACGTGGCAGTGCTGGCACCGTGTGTCTAGCTGGTGGCCTTGCATGCTGCTGTAGAGAACAGAACCAAATAGCCAAGCAGCCTAAAGGATCCAAGTGTTTCTCTATGCAAGCCTGTTCCATATCTGACCCAGAGCTCCACTCAGATGGGTACTCCTGGGGGAGCTGGGGCACAGGACCCTCTGCAGTTGGACTCAGCCTGTCTGCAGGCATCTGACACAGGCAGTGCTTCCAAGAAGTGTGGTCGCTGGTTCTCCCACTTTCCAAAAATGTCTAGTCTTACAAGAGTGTTTGTACCAGTGGCATACCAGAGCTAGGTTGTAGATGTGTTAAACAGGAACTCTGCCTCCGTTTTCCATGTCAGTTGAACCTCCAGTGGCTGCTTGTTTGAGATTAACCTCATCTTTGGAAGACAGATGAGGCATAATCAAAATTAAATTATATTAAATTTTAAGCTGCTCCAATGAGCAAGTATGAGAAAGAATATAAGTATGAAAGAATCATAGACTGAGACACTGCAGTGTGTCCTAAGTGCTCAAAAGGATGTTAGACACAGTTTGCTTGGAGTAGGGCTCAGCTGCTAGGATTTAGCTGCCTTTTGTATCTGTCAGGTATAATGTGACAGGTTAAAATCTGTTGTGGAGTTGGGCACTGAGAAGCACAACCCTGTGGCCATTACTCCATGTTCTTGCCTGGACTCCTCTTGCTTGCAGTGCAGATGTGCAGTTAATGTTTCTCTTTGATGCAGGTTGCAAACGCCAGAAAGGAAGGAGCAGTTGGTGCCCTGATGTACATGGGCCCCTCAAATAACAGGAAGGCAGATTCATATGTCCCCTTTGGACATGTGAGTATGTAACTGGTTCCCCTGTTCTTGAGAACCTCTGTGGCTGTGGGCTGCAGCCTGGGGCAGTCCTGCAGGGCTCTGCCTCAGCAGTGCCCTTGTGTAGGTGAAAACTGTTAGACTGGTGAGACCCGAGGACTCCTCTTGCTTTTCACAGGCCCACCTTGGAACTGGAGACCCTTTCACTCCAGGCTTCCCTTCTTTCAACCACACCCAGTTCCCACCAGTGGAATCTTCTGGACTACCTCACATTCCTGTTCAAACTATCTCTAGAGAAGCAGCATCCAGACTGTTTGGGTAAGTGTTTCTCCTGTCTTGCAGACGAGGTGCTGTGGCCTCTTGCAGGAGTGGGGATGGTGTGAGACAGAGAGCTCTCTGCTGCTCTCTGCTGTGTGTGGCAGGAGCATGTTCTGGAGCTGGCTGGAGAAGAGTCGCTTGTGTCCATGTCTCATGTCTTAAAGATTGAACTTAATCTAGTGTTAGATTCCTACAGGCCTCTGCATTCTACCCCTCCCTGCATAATTAGTGATACAGAACTGCAAACTCTCTCCTAGGCAGGCCCTGCAGCTGCAGTTGTGCATTTTTCACACAATACTTAAATGAGGTCAGAGCTGGATAATGAGTTCAAAGGCTCTTCCTTTTTCTCTCAGAAAAATGGATGGAGAAAAATGCCCTCAGGAGTGGACATCTCGTATCATGGGATGTAAGGTGACAGTGAGCAGCAGCAGCCAGATGAAAGTGAAACTGACTGTGAACAACGTTATGGTGGATAGGAAGATTCTGAACATCTTCGGTGTTATCAAGGGATTTGAAGAACCAGGTAATAGCAGCTGCATTGTGGCTCAGTCTTGAGAGGAACCCTTCCTCTTCTGTGGTCATTGGAATGTGACAGCTGCTCCCAGACAGATGCCAGTTTTTTCTCAGCAGAACCAAGGCCTTCCCCCAAAGATCAAAGAGAAATCTGAACCGTGCTGCCAGGGAAAGGCTAAATGAAAGCACTCGGTGTGCCAGATTCAGGGATCAGACTGCAGACTCTCTTCCTAGTATTGAAATGAAAGCTGCTCTTCTCATAAATGGTATTTGCAATCTGAAGCTTGCAGCTCAGGTCTTGATCTTGTCTCCTTTACAGATCGGTACGTTGTGCTCGGAGCCCAGAGAGACTCCTGGGGGCCAGGAGCAGCCAAGGCTGGCGTTGGCACTGCCATCTTGTTGGAACTTGCCCGTGTGATCTCGGACATGGTGAAAAACGGTAAACGTTTGTGAACAGAAGCACAAGGGTGGGAGGTGATGCAGGTCCAGCTCTCTGTGTAACACTGGAGAGCCCAGTTGCAAAGCAGTCCTTTAGAAGGTGTAGGGAATATGACAAAGCTTCCTGAGAAGCTGTTACTTGTCCAGTTGTCCAATACAACTTGTCTGCAATGAGCATTCATTTCCAACGGACTGCCTCCTTGTATCTGGTATGGCTGAAATGCAGGAGTGTCCTTGGATAACACAGGATGCAAACCTTAAACTTGAGCTGTCTGTTGGACAGCCAGGCTCAAAGTGGGAGAACTCTGAAGTGTCTGGAGCAGTGGGGGCTGCTTGGTGGCCATTAGTGTGAAGACACTTGTCTCCGGGGTTAATTTTGGGCTCAGGCAGCTAAACAAAACAGAGTGGAAATGCAGACAGCATTGTTCTCCTGCACAGTCCTGCAGCGTGTGGGGGCAGGGTACGGTGTCTGTGCAATGTGCACATTTCTCTGCAGCAGCGCTGTCTGAGGAGAGGGCAATTCATCATCCCAGGCCCGCAGTGCTAATCTGCATCTCCAGGGGGGAAGGGCAGGCATCTCAGTCTCTCTCTCTTCACAGATGACTACAGACCACGGCGCAGCATTATCTTTGCTAGCTGGAGTGCGGGAGAGTTCGGAGCTGTGGGTGCCACCGAGTGGTTGGAGGTACTGGTTGTTTAATAGAGCTCTGCAGGATGGCTGTGCAGTCGTTCCTGTGGATTAAGCATCCTGCTGTTGGACTGGTACTGCTCATTATTAAAATACTTGTTTTGTTCTAGGGGTACTCCACCACGCTGCATGCCAAAGCCTTCACCTACATCAACTTGGATACTGCAGTCCTGGGTAACCTGCTGCTCTTTGAGTTTCTTGAAATTGGGTAGGATTAGAACAGCTTGAACAGACATCCCTTAACCTCTAGGAATGGGAGCTGTGCCAGAGGTGGCTGCTGGGTGTTTGGCTGGACTGGCATGACTCCATTTATTCTCCTGCTGTCATTGAAGCTGGAGGCTGATACAGCCTAAGCCATGAGGAGTCAATTCTGCTAAATCCCAGCAGACTGTCCTGTGTCTGCTGAAGGTCCTTTGGCAAGTGTAGCTGTAGATCAGGGGTGGGCAGCTCTAGCAGTAGTGGTTGATTGTGGCAGTATATCAAATACCCTTTCATTTTCTGCAGGCTCCAAACACGTGAAGATTTCTGCTAGCCCGTTGCTGTACTCGTTGCTGGAAGCAACTATGAAGAGGGTGAGTTGAAGGGCCTTGGTCTGATCAAGGTGACTGTGATTTTAAGGAGGAACTGAAAGCAGACAGAGCTGTGCTGGGTCATTTTGCCCACTTGACACATTCTGAGGAGAAAGACCGATTTAGGAGAAAAACCTGGGATATTCTGAAGGGCCCTGTCTGAAATCAGCTGGGCTCTGGGAATTGCAGTTCACACATGCAGAATCTAAAATCAGCAAATGCCACAGTTCAGTGGCAGATGTGCCAGTGTGGAGAAAGGTCAGGGGATCACACCTGACTCTGGCATTTGCACAGCAGTGTAAGCTCCAGGATGGACCTGGAAGCCCAAGCAGAGGTCAGAACAAGTGCAGTGACTGTCATCTCTGTGCAGGTAAAGGACCCCACCATGGATTCACGCTACCTGTATAGCAGGGTTGGCTCTGACTGGATAAAGAGAGTGTAAGTATTGTCATCCGTCTCTTTGGGAAAGCAGATCTCCATAAAGGAGCAAACAATATGGATTCTGCTGGAGTGTCATACTGTTGTGCTAGGCTCTACCTTCTGACATGGGGTCAGGCAAGCTAACTGTGCTGCCCCAAGCTGGCTGAGGCAGCCCTGCACCTTCCTGCAGGACAGGAACAACCTTGTACCAAGTCTAAGTGGCAGGGAATGGACAACTAGGACCAGGGATCTGGTTGGGACTCCTTCAGTCTTGTCTAGAGTTCTGTTGGCTCAGATCTTCAATTGTAGAGCTACAAAGCTTTTCTCCTGGGGTGCTCAAACCAGTTGGTAACTCAGTGCTTATCTTCTGCAGTGTTCCCCTTGATCTGGATAATGCAGCGTTCCCTTTTCTGGCCTACTCAGGAATCCCAGTGGTTTCCTTTGGTTTCTATGACGTAAGTAATGTGTGCTTGCCTGGTGTGCTCATTCCATGCACAGTGCTGTAAGGATATCTGCTCTCCAGGATAGAGCAAAGGGTGCTGTCCAAGCTCAATGTCCTTGCAAGAGCCTCAGAGGGAGGAGGTGCAGCCTCTGGACCTGGTAGCTGTGGCAGTACTTGCTGTCAAGACTGCTCCTGGGACAAGGCTGGCCTACAGTCTCTGTTCCAAATACTTGCAGGTTTTTGGGGAGAGGGATCACTTGCTTTTCTGGAGGCTCAGATGTCAATGGATCAGAAGCTAAAAGCAATAGAAAGATGTCAAGCTGTTGTTGCATCAGTGAAAGACTCTTCTACAGCCTGCTGGTCAGCAAGCAGAGGGCATTGTGGAAGCAATATCATTGCCCAGAGCAAATACTTACCTCAAACCGTTCCAGTCTGCTGCTACAGCTTGGGGGTAACATCAGCCCAACAGACTGCCCTGTTACTGCAGGTGTGCAGCTGGGAGCTTTAGTGATAGCAGCTCCCTCTCTTAGGAATGCTTGGGGTTGGTTACTGTCAGACGTGTTTCACAAAAACACTTGAGTTATCCTGACAGGAAGGGTTGAAAGGTGCTGCAAGCACATACCAGAGTGGGGGGTGAGATTTCCCCACCTGCACTTCTGCAGTGAACTCTGGGGAGATAAAGGTCTGTATGTCTTCGTGTCTAAATAACAAGCAGAACTTTCTGCTGGTCACTGGAAGCTGTCAGGGATGACATACAAGAGCTCCATTCCCTTCCCAATGTTTTGGAGTTTTGCTACTTGAGTCTTTGCTCCTTAGCAGCACAGGGAGATGGGATGTGGTGGAGGTAACAAGTAACCTGTAGGGATGAAAAAAGTCTAACTGGAAAGGCATTCTTGGCTAACTGCAATACCTTCTTTCCTGCAGGAAGATGATGACTATGCCTTTTTGGGCACTACTGAGGACACTTTGGCTAACCTGAAAGAGAAGACTGGCATGTTGTACCCTCTCATGCGTACTGCTGCAGAAGTTGCTGGACAAATAGCTCTCAGGCTAACCCATGACCATGAGCTCTTCCTGGACTTTGACAGATACAGTGAAGAATTGCTGTCATTCCAGGAGAAGCTTTGGCACTTTGATTCCAATGTGAAGGTTAGAAAGGACTCTGATTTCACCAAATCCCTGATGATCATGGGGCCGTGTACTAATGAGGCCAGTGGATACAGCAGGATGGACACCTTTCCCCTTTAGATGTAAAAGGGTAGCAAAGTGTGACCAGAATCGATGTTCCTCATGGAGCAGTGCAGGCAGAGTAGCTGTGGCAGACAGATTTAGCTGATCTGGATGTCATGAGCTCTTGAGGAAATGGATGTGAACAGTTTCTCCTCTTGTTATTGTTCACAATATAGTGCAGCTTTGCATCTCATTTAAACCTCTGCTGAAAATCGACAAGAAACTGGGTAGGGAGTGAACTCAGAAGAGCCTGCCAGGAACTTGTTCTGCTACTTGGCTAAACTGCCAAAAAAAAACCCCAAAAAACCCAACACTTTCTTTTGGTAAGAGAGCAGCAAAAGAAGAAAATCAGGTTTACTAACAGCTCCTCCCTTGCAGGCACTGGGGCTGACCTTGAACTGGCTGTATTTTGCCCGTGGAGACTTCCAGCGAGCTGCAGATGCACTGAGAAGAGACATTGCAAACAGTGACAGGGAAAACAGGATTGTCCGCAGAGCCCTGAATGACAGGATGATGAAGGTGGGCATCTTCAACTGGTTTTTCTTCCTTCACAAAGGAAGAGAATGCTGGCTGGGATGGGCCTTTCCCTAAGGGGCTGTGGGCACTGTGCAGACTGGTGTCTCTTCCACTTGCTTAGTGCAACATGATGGCTTGCTCACGAGAGAGGGTCAGGCCCTTGCAGAGCTGCTGTGGGAAAGGGCTGAGTGGGGATCAGAGGTTGGCAGCTTGTGTTGGGGCAAATAAGGAAAGAAAAGCTTGGGAGGTGAGAGTATAACCCTATTTTGCACGTCTACTCAGGTGGAATACGACTTCCTCTCCCCATACCTCTCACCAAAAGATGCTCCCTTCCGCCACATCTTCTTCGGCAAAGGCAGCCACACCCTGCAGAGTCTGCTGGAGAACCTGGAGCAGCTGGGAGCCAACAAGACCAGCGTGGATGTGAACGAGCTGAAAGAGCAGCTGGCCCTGGCGACCTGGACCATTAAAGGGGCTGCCAATGCTTTAGTGGGCGATATCTGGAATACGGACAACGAAATCTAGACACAGCAAACACCTGGATTACCTGTCTAAGGTACAGGAGAGCTGTGTGCTCTCATGGGGAGCACAGTTTCCTTCCTGGCCCCAGCCCCAGCAGAGGGCCTTGCTGTGTAGCCCTAGTTCCACCTGTGGCAACACACACAAACTCCCTGTACCTCAGATTAGGCATTGGCACGATTTTTAAATGGCAGCTTCTTGCAGACTTCCAGTACCTTTATATATTGTGAAACCTAACCAAAACCCCTTGAAACCTAAGTGAAACCCACTCCCTAACATGGCATTACTTTCCTGTAGATATTCTGGCAACAAAATATTTTTGACCAAAGCTGAGTGTAAAATTTAAATCTCACCTTGCCAAATTCACAGGAGGCAGTTTTAAAGCAGTACTAAGATTATCATAAAGTCTCTTCTGACATGGCTCCCACCTAAGCACAGTCCAAAATGGTCATGTACAGCTGCTTATGGGGTTTCCTGCCTCCAGTGTACTTAAAAACTAAGAGCTCAGGTGTTTCCTGAACTGGTATCTTAAGTGGGGAGGTACCTCATCTATTCAGGCTTTTAATTGTTGGCCACCTAAGCCTAGTGACAAAACAGGGCATGGATTCCTCTGAACACTTGTAATGAGGATCCCTTCTCTGGCAGGAAGCTGCAGAGAGCTGCAGTTCAAAAATTAAACAATGTAGTAATAGCCCAGCAAGTGCTGGATTATCAGCAAGCTCTGAAGTGCCCAGCCTGCCTTTACTCAACAGCAAGGTCCCAGTGACATCTTGCAGGCTTGCTTCTGTCAAGGCAGGTATCAATACCCACAAAAAATGACCCAAAGATTATCCAAAGTCCCCTTGATACCCTCAGCTGGCACCTCAGCGAGTCCTGCAGCATTGAGAAATGGCTTTAGACTGGCACTTCAGACCTTGCTGCTCAGGGGCCTTGTGCGAAATCAAGTCTCTTGCTGGCCAAACCCTGTTTGACTGATGTCATTTTGCAGGTGGGCTCTTGTTTGGCACTGAGATATTTATTTCTTTATTTATTTATCAGTGACAGTGTTCACTATAAATGGTGTTTTTTTATAGAAGATAATTATCGGAAGCAGTGCCTTCCATAATTATGACAGTTATACTGTCGTTTTTGAATAAAGCAGCATCTGCTATTACAATCAAACATGATACTGGAACT
Source organism: Aegithalos caudatus (assembly GCA_013389925.1). NCBI lineage: Eukaryota > Metazoa > Chordata > Aves > Passeriformes > Aegithalidae > Aegithalos > Aegithalos caudatus. Next base: position 52,243 of record WEIU01010499.1, read on the forward strand.
TTGCATTAAAAATAATCAAAACAAGCCCCTCAAAAAGTTTCGTAAAACTAGCAGTTAAGCTTTCTGTGGCGAAAACACCCCTATGGAAGAAACTGGCAAACCTGGTAGTCTCCAGGTTGCACTCCAAAATAATCCTTGAAATGCTGAAAACCTGGGTGGAAATTCCAATACTAGAAATTTGTCTTCCTTGCAGGGCCTGTGCCCCTCTGTGGGCTTCAGACTTCTTCCTGCTCCCCTTTCTGGATGCTGTGTGCTCTCACAAGGGAGCACAGCTTCCTTCCTGGCCCCGGCCCCAGCAGAGGGCCTTGCTGTGTAGCCCTAGTTCCACCTGTGGCAACACACACAAACTCCCTGTACCTCAGATTAGGCATTGGCACGATTTTTAAATGGCAGCTTCCTGCAAACTTCCAGTACCTTATGTATCATGAAACCTAACTGACATTATCGGGGGCAGTGTCTCCCATAATGTGTAAAGAACAAGGTAGTTTTTGCCTACCACAGTGTTATATCGGAGGCAGTGACCTCCATATGTTGCACTATGGGTGTACGTAATTATCGGGGACAGTGTTTCCCATAATTGTTCTATGCTTATCACGCAATGTCATCTGCGAAGCTTGATGGTTAGTATCTAACATGGATTAATTTCCTGCAGTTCTATTTTTTCACTCTCCTGTGGTGATGCAGATACAAACTTCAGTCTGTTATGTACATCCTTACTCTTCCTTCTCCATAGGCTGAACTGTTTGAAATAGCTGTGCTGTCTTGAATTGGCTTCCTGCCTCCAGTCACGGGAGCGGTGCTTGAGTGTTTAGTGGAAACTAGGCTAGTTAGACTCTGTGCTTTGTGGTGTAGTAAACTTTATTCAAATCAGTTACAAAGATCTGAGGAGTTAAAGGTGAATGTAGGGCTTGGGGCTGACAGCTGTCTGGAGGGCTCTGGTCACTGCTCTGGGTGGGTGCCTGTGACACTTGGAGAGGCTGGCCCGTTGTGGCACTGGGAGGGTGCTGGTGTGTGCACATGGGCTGCTCACTCGCCAGTTCTGGATGGAAATTCCAATCTTGCCCCCTTGGGTGTTGCGTGGAGGGAGGAAAATCAGTGGCAGCTTTCTAATGGTGCTGCTCTGCTGTGTGACCTGAAGCTCAGCACAGATGTGTGACATCTGCTAAACTGTGCTGCCTGTTCCCAGCGGCTGTTACCAGCCCTGTACTTTGCAGTTTGTTCTGGCATTTAAACCTAACCTGCAGCTTAGTTTTAACCTAAACTCTGCAGTTTGATCTGGCATTTAAACCTAACCTGAGTGAGCGACCTGAGTCCCAGGAGTAATCTTTGAGGGAAAGAACACTGTTCAGCTGGAGCTCCACAAGGAGTGGGCAGGGACTGGCCCCCAGCCTAGTTACTGAGCTCAGTGCTCACTAGCTTGGAAGGCTGGATTTTCATCTGTCCCTAGAAACCTGATGCTCAGGCTTGTGCAACTTGTTGCTCTTCCTTAACGTCTTTTAACTCTTTAACTTCCTACAACCCTGTCTGTGTTAGTGTTTCCTAGTGACATTTCTCTGGATGGCATCTAAGAGCTGCTGTCTGGGAGTCCTCACTATGGTGTTTGCATGCATCTTGATGTCAGACTTAATCTTGTGCTTTATAGCCAGCAGAGAGAGACAAAAGACAAAGCTTGTCTCCTGGCTAGGCAGCACAGCTGTGACTACTGGGATGTTGGGATGCTTTGCTCAGTGCTGGCATCTGACTGCTATGGGGTGCTGAACTGTTTCTGGATTATCTGCTGTTTGCTGGAATAAAGGATTTTTGAAGCTTGAACACTCAGCTTCTCTTGTGGAGTTCTGGATTACCTGCTGTCTGCTTTAATAAAGATTTTGAATCTTGAATTCACACCTTCTCTTGTGACTTCTTGCAAAGCCATGATGCTGTTGTGGCATTGTGACCATGAAGTTTGGACAGCTGGAGGGAGGCTGTTGTCCTGTTCCCATCCGGGCTGGTATGTAGCAGCTCCAGTACCATTTAGTTGATGTGCAGTAGCAAATCTGAATTTCACAGTGCTGCTCAGCTGAGTCCTGCCTTATCACAGACAACTGGAATAAGGACTCTGGTAATGAGGTGGAGGAGCATAAGTCTATGCAAAGCCCCCAGCCCTCCCTCTCCTTTCATGTCCTAATTCCTGCTGCTCTCTCACACCATTGACTCTGAAAAGCCTGCGATGTGTGGGTGAATGATGGGAGAAGGATGAAATGTCAGGTTTCCCTGGCCATGGCCCTGCAGGTCTCTGCTACTGAGAAGGTGGCTGGACAGGCCTGTGAGTAGCTGTGTCCCAGGAAGGCAGCACTTGTTCCTGCCTTGCCCCTGCCCCTCATCATCCTGGAGGTCCTGTGGGCCAAGGTAGAGATGCAGATGTGGATACTGCTTAAAGCCCGGGGAAGCTCTGGGAGGGCAGGTGCTGCCTCCTCAGCCCAAGAGGCCTGCTCAGGTGAGACTGCACGGGTTTGGGGTTCTGCCTTTAAATATGTTCAGTTTCCCTCTGCTGTCTGCCCCCCTCCCTCATGCTGGTCTCGCCTTCTGCTTTACTAACACCACATCCCGATAAGTCTCATTATTTGGATGAGTGGCAGCTTCTCCAGGATCCCAGCTCACACTTGATGGGCTGTCCCGGCATAGCTCTGGTCCCTCCTCTTCCCCCGGGGATGATTTACTTTTGCAAAGACGTCGTTTCCCGCAGCTCCTGCCCGTGCCTGGCAGGGCTCTCTTCCTGCGGTAACTGTGCAAAGTGTCCCGAGAGGCCGGGCCGGGACTGCGGGAGCCCCGCGGGCCAGAGGGAACGGGGAACAGCCCCTTCCAACTCACCTGGGAGCAGGCATTTTGGCAGCGCAGGGCAGTCCGCGTCCCCGGTGCAGCGGATCGGTCCCGGGGCCTGGCGCTGCTCCGCGGTGAGTCTTGTCTGCCCCCGGTGCTCATCCATCCGCTCGTCCGTCTGTCCGTCCTCACCCCCGCCGTTACGTAAAGTGGCGGGGCGGCGC
>WEIU01010499.1:70972-147472 GCA_013389925.1 Aegithalos caudatus
AGGAGGGGAGCCCCCTCCCCGTGCCTCAGTTTCCTCGGCAGCAGCCGCCCCTCGCCGCGCTGTTTGTGGGGATGCCCGGGCAGAGCTGGCGGGGGGAATGGGGGGGGCTTCTGCCGGGGGCCACATCCGGCCCTGCCGAGGCCGCCCGGGGCACCGTAAACACCCCCCCACCCCTTTTCAAGCCCCTGCCTGTCGTTCGGCGGGTGCCGGGTGTGCGTACGTGTGTGTGGGCAGGGGCAGGGACCTCCCTGAAAGCCCCCCAGGGACTCAGCCGCTCGTGGGAGGGGGCTGTCGCGGGGAGAGGAGCCAGGGCAGCACCGGAGCGGGGTGTGCCGGGGGTCTGAGCTCGGGTTCATTGGGACCGAGGCTGGGAGCAGGGAGAGTGGAGGGATGGCCCGGCTGCAGCATCCCTTCGCCAGGATGTGGTGGTGAGGGGCGCAGGGAGGGCGAGTGGAGGGGACCTCCCGGGGAAGGGGAGCTGTTCCCCCACCTTCCCCAGCCTGCCGCGGGTGAGGGAGGATGCTCGGTACCGGCTGGGCTCTGCCGGGGTTCTGCCAAGGGGTCCCGACACTGAGTAAGGCGGCTGGCTGTCGGCAGCGCGAAGGTAAACAGGAAAAGGGCTGAGCTGGTGGCCAGGGGTGACTCACAGGTGACTCCAGGAAACTGTGGGGCCCGTGCCAGCCTCGCCAGGCTGGCACCCACACCACCACTGTCCCCTGCCCACAGCACGCCCTGCCCCTGGGGAGTGGGGGGCCCTGAGAGGCAGGGGGATAGCTTAGGGTCAGAGCCCCCCACCATTTATTTGGTACAGTGCTGGGTGGGGTACACCACTTGGGATGCCTTTCCCTGCCCCATCCTATTCCCCCCACTAGTCCCTCTGGGCTAGATAACCACATCATCTCCCCCAGAAGTGGCTGCATCTTGGGCAACTCCTTGGGGACACAGTAGGGACCAGCACCCCACAGTGGCTTGAGCCACTCATGTGGCTCCAGGAAGATTAACAGCCTAAGCCCACCACGTGTCTTTCTGCCCATCTCCCCCTGCCTGCACAAGCCTGCACAAGGCTCATTGATAATGTAGGTAGAGAGTGAGGAAGACCCCACAGATGACTGTCCCCCATATGGGCCCCCATCAGATACCAAGTGTGTTCCCTGTGCCATCCTTTAGTGCATGGGGCACAGAGGGATTGGTGACAAAGAGCTTGGTGCAGCCATCACCCCAAAGGCTCCTGCTTAACTTGAGGCAGCAAGGAGGAGGAAGGGACACAAGCATGGAGCTTTGATCCCCACTATTTGCATTCCCAGCACCACCAGGTGTAGGGACCAGGTGGGGTGGGAGCCAAAGACTGGGGCCAGTGTAGGGTTGGGATCCTGGGTACCCCGGGTCCCTTCCCAGTTGTCACCACATGCCTTCATGCACTCGGACAAGTCACCTTGCCTCCTCCCCATCACCGGGGCAGGCATGTGTCAACCTCCCATCCCCTCATCAGTAACGAGGTCCTTTTTATTCCTTAGGGCCGAGAATTACTGGTGGCGGGGTCAGAATAAACGGACCCTAAAAGTGGGCCAGTTTCCCCGAAACACGGTGACCTCGGTGGCAGGGCTGTCAGCCCACGACATCAGCCAGCCGCTTAAAAACAGCTTCATCCACACAGGCCATGGAGACACCAACCCGCAGCACTGCTGGGGGTTTCCTGATAAAATTGATGAGTAAGAAACTTTTTGTCTTCTCTGCATCCTCTGCCTGCTCCCTCCCTTCCCTGCTGCCCACTGGGCTTGGGAGCAAGATGCGGCTTGGCTACTGCCCCCCTTTCCCCCATGAAGCATCTCTTTCTGCCCCTGCTGTTTTGGGAATGGTGGCTCTGGGTCCCTGCAGCTAGACTAATTTCCTTGCCTCTTCCTACTAATGGGCTTAGGGATGTGGGGGCCTGCTGTGCTTGTGGCTGTTCCAGGGGGGAGACCTTTGTGGCTGTCCTGGGGCAGGGAGACATCAGTAAGCACCACCCCAGAGGTGGCCACATTACCCCAAAACACTTTTGGGGTATCCCAGGGCTGCTAAATGTGCGTGGCTTGCAGCCTGTCCCCACGCTTCTAACAGCATGAGTCTTTTTGAAAAGCAAAACGTGAAAAAAATCCACCAAAATGATTTTTTTCTCCACCCTGCTCTCTCAGAAGACATCCAGCTGGACTGTGATGGGGGAAGGGGGGCTGGGTGCTTGTGCTTCAGTATCCCACATACTCTCTGCCAGGTGGGATTGGTTGTGTGACAGTGAGCAGGAGCGCCTTGGCAGGGAGCATGTGGGGGTCTCTACCAGCACTGGGCTGGAGGGAGGTGGGAGGTCATTGTGGTGGGGGACAGGATGGAGTTTCAAAATCTGGAAAGCTCCTGATGGGTAGGGCCAGGACACTGGCCTGTTTGCACTAGGCTCAGTCCATCCCCTGGGATCATAATCCCGACTGCTGTTTGTTATCCCAGGCCTGGGACAGCTCTGCCGGTGCGCTCAGTCCCAGCCTGACCCCTCCAGAGCACCCCGTGTCACGGGCTGTGCTGGCGGCCCTTGGAGGGCTGAACCGAGGCGCTGTGCACGCGGATCTGGCTCGTGCCCCGGCAGGCCTCCCCGCGCCCCGCTGCGTGGGCACAGGCGCTGGGTACGTGCTGCCCGGGCTGCCGAGAACGCACCGAGCTCGGCACACGCCCAGGCCTTCAGGCTGTGCCGGCTCCCGCCGGCTCCCTGGCTTGCGATGGCTCGCCCGGGCCTCCTGGCACCCACCGGCACGCGGCACCGGGGCATCCTGCCTTGGGCACAGCATCGCCCGGGTGCTGGAGGGGTGTCCTGGGCACGCTGTATGAGTACCCGGGACACAGTGCCCTGCGTGCAGGCCCCTGGACACAACACAGGCAGCCACAGATGCACGTGGAGCCGGAGATGGGTGGGATGACACTGGGATGGCACCAGGCTCTGTGCCGTAGCACTGGGAGCCTCTGGGGTGTGTTGCCCCAGGAGGCACAGGAACGGTACTCACCAGGCGTGGTTGTATGGTGGAGGAGCTGTGAGATGTCCCAAGGCACGAGCCTGAGGAGTGAGGGGTTCCACATGGCCCCTTGTTGACTTCCAGGCACTTTCCTCTCTCCCCACAGGCTGTACCTGGGAAATCCCATGGACCCTCCTGACATTTTAGGTGTGGACCCAAGTGCTGCCAGACCTACACAGCTTCCAGGAAGGGCTAAAAGTGAGTGGCTTTTCTCCTTCCTCCTGCCCATCAGCTGTGCAAAGCCTCCACCCCATACCCTGCTGCCGGGGTGATGGGCTGGGCCCTCTCCTTTCTGTCTTTCTGCTGGCTCTTGCTTTTTGCAGAGCGGAGGGAGCTGGGGTGATGGGGCATGTTGTCACCTAGCTACACATCACTGCCAGCAGCGTGGGTGGCTGGTGGCTCTGCCTGGCTGGACTCTGCCCTGCTGCCCTTCATCCGAGTCCCTTGTCCCCTCCCAGCCTCCCACAGCTGGGCTCCCCAGTGTGGGGGATCTCAGCGGAGCTGCCGCAGAGAGGGAACTCGGATGCTGTGCGTATGCCCCAATCCCCATAAACCTACAGGTATTCTTTGGAGGGGCTTCCCACCAGCATCCTCCCCATGCCCCACCAGTGAAGGGGGACACAACAAAGCATGCACCCCGTTAACAAGCACCCTGGCTGCTGCTTCTGTGTTTACCCTATGCTTTGCCTTCTCTTGGGTTCTCTCTTCTGCAGGGCAGCCTCCTCCACGCCCACCTCAGCCTACCGTCCTGCTCACCAGTAAGTTCGGCTTCTTTGGGTGCTGCTCTCCCTTCTTCACACTGCCTTTCTTTTCTCTCTTACCTGGGTGGCCTGGGGTAGGTGCCCTGGTATGCCTTGGGAGCAAAGAGGGCTGAAACCATGGGGTAATTTGGGGGCTTGGAGATCCAGATGCCCCTTCTTGCATCCTAGGGATGGCTGCTGGGACCCTCACCATCCCTCTTTGTCCCCTTCTAGAGCCTTGCTACGACCCAGTTAGTGAGGAGGAGGAGGGTCTGCCAGGGGGTCTGCGGAAGCTCTGCCTGAAGAAGCCGGGCACAGGGAAGGGTCTGCGACCAGTCAAGCCATCAGCACGAGTACCGGGCACCAAGGTGGGCGAGCGGCAACCCGGACGGCCGGCAGGCGAGGGGCCGGCAAGCAGCGAGGTGACCCTCATTGACTTTGGGGGAGGAAGTGCCCCAGGGTAGCCCCTCTCCAGTGGGGGAGCTGACAGCCCCATCATTAGCCAAGTTGGCCATGGAGGCCTGCTCTTTGCTGGACAAGACCCCACCACAGAGCCCCACACGGGCTTTACCTCGGCCTCTCCACCCCACGCCAGTGGTGGACTGGGATGCCCGGCCCTTGCCCCCACCGCCTGCCTATGATGACGTGGCACAGGATGAGGACGATATTGAGGTCTGCTCTATCACCAGCCCCCCGAGCCGGCGGGGAAAGACCAACTATGGCTTTGTGGATGAGGGTGAACGGGGACCAGCACTGGAGGACAACCTCTTCTTGCCCCCCAAGGAGACCAAACAGCCCAGCATGACGCAGACCACCGAGCTCTTTGAGGAGCTGCAGCAGGAGTGCATGAAGAGGCTCAACGTCCCTCTGGGACCGACTGCACCAGCTGATGACAAGCCCCAGATCCCTCCCCGTGTCCCAATCCCGCCCCGGCCCCTTCGCCGCAATGAGCCTGGGCGCTGGTCAGGGGACCTCTCCCCAGCTTCAGGGGGCGAGGAAGACCGGCCACCCCAGATCCCCCCACGGGACCCACTGTCCCAGCCCACTTCCCGGACACCCAGCCCCATGGCTCTGCAGGTGGGCTCCCCCCAGCAACGTGCTGCCCTCTGCTCCTGCCTCTCCACCTCACCAGGGAAGCCCATGCCCACCACACAGAGCTTCGCCCTCGACCCTAAGTACGCCACCCCCAAGGTTATCCAGGCACAGGGCAAGGACTGTTCCAAGGGACCCTGCATCCTGCCCATCGTGAAGGATGGGCAGAAGGTCAGCAGCACCCACTACTACCTGCTGCCTGAGCGTCCTGCCTACCTGGATAAGTATGAGAAGTTTTTCAAGGAGGCTAAAAGCCCCGAGGACGTGCCAGCATCTCGCCAGGTCACCACAGCCACCGTCCGTCCCATGGTGCAGCAGCCACTGCCAGACTGCAAGGCCAACTTTTCCTCCAACAACAGCAACTCGGGGCCCAAGTGCCTGGTGAAAGCCTCCTGCAGCCTCCAGAAGATCGTTTATGATGGGCCAGATGTTTGCCGTCCTGCTGACAAGATCCGGCTGGTAAGTGTCATCCCCCAGCATCCATGAGGAGTGGGCTCACATGGCCAAAGCCATCGCTCACTTGGGCAAGAGCTTTCCACATTCTGTGCCTCAGTTTCCACAAGTTCAGCCCCAGGGGATTGGCTACAAAAAAGCCCTGGATGTGCAGGATGGCATAAATGTCACTGCAATGCCAAAATGGGAATCGAAGGCCCTGGGGAGGGGGAAGGTGGCTGCTGCTGTGGTCTCCTTGGTCTCTCTAGGCTGGGGATACTGTGGCCCACCCAAGCCCAGGAGACATTTAAGATGCCAGGGATAAGAATGATCCCAGCTCCAGGTTGAAAGTGCTCTCTGAAGACAGAACCAGGGATGGGGAGCAGAACCCCTTGCTTCAGTCACAGGCTTCTTGCTGGCCAGGGGTGGCAGCAGACAGTGACCACAAGCTCCCCCCCAGGTGCAGGACACGGTGCATGGTGTGACCACCGAGGAGTGCCAGGCAGCCCTGCAGAAGCATGGCTGGAGCATCCAACGGGCTATCCAGTACCTGAAGGTACAGCACAACCTTGTTCCCTTGTCCTGGCTCCAGCAAGAGTGGTGGCACCCCTGTCACCCCTCTGGCCATGCCCTGTCCCCTTGCAGGTGGAGCAGCTCTTCTGCCTGGGGCTGAAGTCCCGTGGTGAGTGCCAGCGGGTGCTGGAGATGTTCGACTGGAACCTGGCACAGGCCAGCTCCCACCTCCTCGATCCCTACAGTGCCACCCGCCAGAAGTAGGGACATGGCTGCTTTCTGGGGGGACAGTTCTCTATGCCACGCTGCCATGGGCAGTCTGGCACTATCACCCCTCCTGAGTTCATGTCCTGTCCTCTCCTTACAGGTGGTGACAGCGGGGCCGGGGCGAGCTGCGTTGGACCCAGAGCAGGCATCTCACTGTGGGGCCAGTCCTGCCGCCTCCACCCACACAACCTGCTGCAGGACTCTGGACTGAGCCCCCACTTGAGGGAGGAGACACCCCAAAAGAGACCCTGCCTAGCCACAGACTTTCCAGGGTGCTTGAGCCCTGGCCTTGGCAATGGGCCCCATCCCCTGGCCCCTTGTTGAATTGTTTTTGTAAAGAGAAATGTAATTTTAATATATATATTATGTATATATATAAAAATATTCTATGGATAGGAGGGTGCCTTTGGCTGTCTCCCAGGTTTATCCATGCCAACACACATGGACAGGCCGCATCTCCATGGGTGCTGGTTCCTCCCTGCGGGCAGCTGGGACTATGATCCTTGGGATCTGCTGTAGGATGAAGCTCAGGAGGGAATGCACAGACTCTGGGGATCCCCAGGAACCTGTGTGACATGTGCACCCATAAAACCTCCTGCTGAGTCCTCCAAGCCCGCTTTAGGGTGCAAAGTTCTCCCCATCCAGGGCTGCTGGAGTTAGTCACAGTATTTCCCACCCCCGTGCCCAACGCTTGAAGGCTGGGCATGGTTTTGCCTGCTCTGGGTGGGCAGTGCTTCCTGCAGAGGAGCCCCCCGCAGCCGGGCCCCCCTTGCCCGGTGCCCCGCGGCTCCCGGCTGCCGCCTGACTCATGCCCGGGCAGGGAGTGGCGGGACCAGCGTCGCCCCCACCCACGCGAGGGGTGTTGTGCAACCGGGAGCCTCCGCCGCAGACGGAGCCGGGAGCAGGTGCGGGAGTGGAGGGGTGGCTCCTGTGGGGTCAGAGCCGGTGTCAGTGCTCACTCCCCCCTCCACGTGGGTATCAGAGCCCCTTAGCTGGGTTTCCTGCAGAGCTGCCTTCTAGCAGCATCAGGAAGGGATCTTTAGATCAGGTGGAGGAGGATCTTGGTGCCCAAACCCACCAGCTCCTGGTGATTGATAGTGGTTGTACCTGCTCCCCAGGATACTCTGCTCCAGAGCTGGTGGCTTCAGAGGAGAGACCCTGCCATACTCAGTGAGGAAGGGCTGCCTTGGCATGACCATGGATCCATCCCTGTGGCAGATGGTACCTGGCCACATCCTGTGCACCCACAGCTCCCTCGGCTCTGGTCCCCTGGCCCTCCCTGTTTGTGGGTACAGGGAGCTGGTGCTGCTGTGAGCACGGTCACATGTCACTGCTTGGGACTCTGTGCTTCTGTTTTCCTACTGAGGTGCAGCCACCATGGCGGGGCTGTCAGTGAAGCGAGGAAGGCACAACACCATCACTGACTCATTTCCCTCTCCTTAAGTGATCCTGGAGCTGGGTGAGACTGTGAAGAACCAAACACATTTGCTGCAGCGGCTTCACTGGGTCCGTTCAGGCAGCTGGGTCCATCCAGCCTCTGTCCCTGGTGGAAGGTGACCTGCAACCCAGGGCGATGCTTGGCCCCGCCACCTCTGCGGGAACAACAACCCCCGCCACGCCATCCGGCTTTGTGTGGGCGTTTGCCGCGATGTGCAGATAACGCCTGGGACCGGCAGTGCCGGAGGGCAGGGTCAATACGTGGGACCCCAAGGCACCAGCGGTAGCCTGCTCCTTCCTTCTTCCTCCTTGGTGACGAGCCAACCCCTGCCAGGGGTTATCGGCCATGCAGCCAAGTGTGGAGGGATCTGACAGCAGCCAGGAGGGTAGATGGGGGTGCAGAGCCCAGGACTGACCCACCCTCTCAGAGATGTTTGGGACCCCTGTACCCACCTGCCTTTAGGCCAAGTGACTCTGAACCCCCCAGGTTGCTCCCCAGAGGTTGGGGACCCCAGCCGTGGGCTCTCAACAGTGGGGTCAGCCTGGGAAGGACCTTAAAGCAGAATGGGTGTGGCTCCTAGCATCAGTGGGTCCTCAGAATTGGGACGCTGCCACCTCAGCGCAGGCTGCGAGGACGCAGAGACGTCAGTGCCCCAGGCAGGGCACGTGGTGTCCCTGTCCCCCCCACCTGGGGGAGTGCTCACCTGTGGAGCCACCCGTAGCGCGTTCCCTTGAGAGAGTGAGAGCTGCAGCCCCGTCGCCTTCCTCCTGACACCGAAGAAGCACCATGGGGTGCCGGGGCCCGTGGCCGCTCTGGAGCTGGGTGCTGTGCGGGTTCTGGGTGCTGCCAGGTAAGTGCCAAGGTATCTGGAACCACTACCGAGCTGAGCGGATGGCCGATACCCTGCGGGCGATGGGCTGCAAACAACCCTCCGGCTGCTACAACGCTGCAAGGTCGAGCCCGAGTGCCCGGCCGGGGCTTGCCCTGTCTCTGTCCGCGGCTGCCAAAGCTCTGTCATGGTCCCCAGTTGCAGCAGGGGAAGGTGGAGGGAATTGTGGATCAAATGGACAGACTCACTCGGGGGGAAGGTGCCAGTCCTGTTCTTAGTGTTGGTCCCCCCGCAGAAGGGAGGAGGGGTGGGGGTGATGGCGACTCCGGGCTGGTTTTACCCTCATTCTTCCCTCACCCACCTTTGCACAAGCCGGGGTGCTGAAGGGGCAGCCCCTCGTCCCCACGCTGGACCCATCCGAGTCTGGCAGCATCTCCCATGTGGCCGACAGCACCAGCTCCGAGCTGCCGACAGACCTGGGCATGTGCCAGGAGCTCCCCACAGCCGCAGCCGCACGGGCAGAGCTCCCCTCCGGCCCGACCACCGCCTCCGCGGGCAGGCAGAGCTCAGGTAAGGCCGGCAGGCAGCTGGCCGCGGGCAGGTTTCTGCCTGCTGGGGCCGCGGTGGGGTTGATCCAGCTGGAGCTGCCTTGTCTCGCTCCACAGGCATCCTGGTGCCACAGGCAACAGCGAGAGGGCTGGTCCAAGCTGGAAGTAGCGACGAGCAGGAGGGGTTGCCCAGCTTGGCAGCCCTTCCTGGTGGTCCAGCAATGCAAGGAAGCCCCCAGGCAGGGTCAGGGGCTGGGGTCACCTCTCCAGGTGCTTCCAGCCACCCAACCAACGTCCCTCCAGCTCCGACCACCACTTGGCACGTGCAGCCTATGTCCTTCAAGCCAACGGGGCAGACAGGGGGTCATGCCCTGAGTGCTGTCGCCGTGGAGCAGATACCAGTGACAGCATGGACCACAGAGCCATTGTTCCCCCAGGATGAGCACAGAACAGCGACATCATCCTCCAGCATAAGCAGGAGCTCTGCTGAGCCACGTAATACTGCCATGCTCGTGTCCCAGGAGGTCATAATGGGGCTGGATGAGGCCACCTCACCTTTGGCCACGGCTGCCAGCATCTCTCAGGACAGGGCCAGCCTCATGGCTGCAGCTGCAGCCAGTCCCCCCACCACTGCCCCAGAGGGAGCCAGCATGGCAGCCCCACTGCCTGCAGACCCCCCAAGTGCATCCTTGGCAAAGGTCACCTTTTCTTCTACCACCATTGGAACCAGCAAGGCTACAGAGCCAGGGACACATACCTTACCCAGCGCTGACCACAACGCCGCACAGGACCCTCCTGAGCCTCCCTCTCAGCTGCCCCCAGGCCTTTTGCCTCAGCTTCTTGATGATGCTGTGCTGGGCACAGGGGAGACGCTTCCCCCCAGCCACAGCGCAGCCCTGGGCACTGCTGGACATGGGCTGCCTGGAGACAACACTGTCATCCAGCCTCAGGCCACCACACAAGCTGCAGGCACACTGGCTGCAGTGATGGATGTCATAGCTGGAGAGCACATCCCTTGTCTTGGAAGCACCAGTGCTGAATTGCTGTCCATCAGGAATGAGGCCAGTAGCAAAGCCACAGCAGGCACTGCCATCCCAGAGACCAAGGACACAGCAGGGGGCCTCAGCATAAGTCTGTCCCCCCATGCAGCTCTCAGTGACCTTGATGGTCTCTCTCCAAGGCCCTTTCCACGCTCCATGGGCTCTCTGCTCCCTCAGTCCCTCTCAACAGGCCTTGGGACCATCACAACAGAGGCAGCTGCAGGTGGATCTCCTCCAGCCACTCCCAGCATGGCCATGCCTTTGTCCCTCACAGGCACCAGTGGACCAAAGCCAGACAGGGCCCCTCGAGCTGCTGCTGCTGCACCACCACCTTCCATTGCCGCATTTGGCATCGGGACTCTGCCAGCTACCCATCCATCCTCCTTTGTTAGCAACACTCCAGTTAGTGAAGCAGGGATGGGATCAGCATCAGTGGCCAGTGGCAGTGCCACCACAGTGCCAGGGGACACTGAAGCCACCCTGCCTGTGTTTGATGCACACCCCAGCCACAGCCAGCCAGGTCCCACAGCAGATTCAACCCCAGAAACTGATGTCACACCAAGATCTGCACTAACCCAAATGCTCTGGGCTGAGCCCCAAATTGTGGAAGTTCCAGGAGCAGAGATGCCATCACCCAGCACTGCACCAGGCACTGGCAGAGCTGTATCAAATACCCCTGGGGGACCCAGACCAGTCACTGTTCCCATGGCATCACAAGCAGACATCCCCCCTCTCCTGGAAGGCAGAGACAATGTAAAGATGCCTCTGGAGGTGTCCCCATCCAGCATCCCCCAAGAGATGTCAACAGTCATGTCCCCACCGTCCCTGGCTGCCCCACTGCAAGTAATGGAGGCTTCAGGTGACCCCCAAACCAATGGCAGCACCACAGGGCGAGCAATGGGGGTGGGGTTCCTGGAGGTGAGCACAGAGGAGAACCCAGGTGCCAGTGCAGCTGAGCCAGCTCCCAGCCATGTGATTGTCACTGCCAGGCCATCACCAGAGCCACCTGCCACTGAGGACAGGCCCCCAGCTGGGATCACCTCACTGGCTGTTGGCCACACAAATGTGCAGGAGGCTACAGCTGCACCCAGGACAGGTGCCACAGGTACCACTGCCCATGTGGACACCACCCGCTCTGAGAGTGCCACCAAGGGTGCAGCATCTTCAGCCACCACCAGCAGCACCCATGTCCCTGATTCCAACGCCACTGGCACAAGCCTGGCCACCATGCTGGCTACCACACCATCCACCAGCACATTCCCCAGCAATGCTAATCTGCCAACCACCTCAACAGGCTGGGAGACCTTTGTGACCAGGGTCACCACAGCCATGCCACCTGCCACAGCACGGGCCACCAGCACCAGCAGAGCCCCATCCCTTGCTGTGACACACAGCCAGACAAGCGGAGGTGGGCAGCCTGTCCCATCCCCAGCAGCAGATAACCCCTTGGTGGAGACAACTCTTGGATCCCGGGGTGTCCTTGGTCCCAGAACTGCTGTTGCAGTGTCTGGTTCCCCCCTCCCCAGCATGCACAGCCCAACAGAGGAGGCAACAACAGTCCCCCTGTCCCTGCTTGGTGTTGGTGCAACTGGGGTGACAGCAGCTGGACAGACTCCCACCGAGTCAACAACAGGCACCGTTTCTCCTACATCCATCAGCTACCACAACATGGGACAAGCAGCGAGCACGTCACCTCCTGCCTTCCAGACATCTCCAGGGACACCTGCCTGGATGGAGAAACCAGCTGTCAGCACAGGCAGCACCACTGCCACCACTGTAGGGAACACCACTGCAGGTGGGACCACTGCCACCACTACAGACAGCACCACTGCCGCTACTGCAGGGACCACCACTGCCGCCACTGCAGGGACCACCACTGCCACCACTGCCACCACTGCAGGGACCTCCACTGCCACCACTGCAGGGACCACCACTGCCACCACTGTAGAGACCACCACTGCCACCACTGCCACCACTGCAGGGAACACCACAGCCACCAGTGCAAGGAGCACCACTGCCACCACTGCAGGGAATACCACTGCCACCATTACAGATAGCACCACTGCTACCACTGCCACCACTGCAGGGAACACCACAGCCACCAGTGCAAGGAGCACCACTGCCACCACTGCAGGGAACACCACAGCCACCACTGCAGGCAGGACCACTGCAGACAGCACCAAAGCCATCACTAGAGGAGGCACCCCAGCTATTGCATCCACAGCCCCAGTGAGCACAGCCAAGGAGGCAGGAAGTCTCCCAGCCCCAGGCACCACAGCACCAGTGAAACCACCAGCCACCACCAGCCCTGTCACCACCCTGTGTCATGCCTTTGGGACACAGAGAGGACCATCCACCGAACTGAGCACATCTGCCCACACCACCACTGGGCACAGAACTCCTGCACCTGAGCCCCAATCCACCCATGAGCTTATCAGTAAGTAGATTTTCTTTTTCCCAAAGACAAGAGTAGGAAAGGGGTTTTCAGCCAGTCAAGCACTGTGATGGATGAGGGTATGGCTGCTCCAGGGTATCTCATCTGCATTGCACATTGGGCTGTCAGATTCATGGGAAAATGCAAAATAGGACATTTGAGAGTATTCCAAAAGTGGGTTGAAATTTGGGTTACAATCCATTAGAGCAGAGGGACATCATCCTGGCAGCAAGCAGGTTGGTTTGTCCTGGCTGCAGGGTGGATTAAGCAGACATTAATGATTTTACACCTTTTTTCATTGATGGCAGAGCCAGCAACCTCACTCTACCCCTTTGGTGTGGAAGGAGGAGACCAAGAGTATGTCCAGAGGATGGTGGATTTTAACTCACCCCTTTTCAAGCCAGACATTGGATTTCCCTTTGGGAAGTCACTGCGAGATGCTCTCTATGTGAGTGCCCCCCTTGGTGAGCACATAATGGATGTGCCACCTTTTTGGTAAAAAAAACAAACAATGAAATGGAGCAGAAACCAAATTTCATCTGAATATCTTTTCTTTTACATTTAAAATGGTTGGTTTCTGCTCACCCATGGAGGCTAAAGACTATCCCAGTCAACAAATAACAAGTTCTTTTGGTTAGTTTACAGATAATGGACAGATCATTTTTCCACCCACGGACAACTATGTTCCATCCAACCCCAACCCCCCTCCCCGGGGCTTCACGGGCCGGGAGAGTTTGCCAATGGTGGCTGCCTTTTGGGATGATGCAGACTTTTCCAAGGGTGTTGGCACCACCTGGTACCAGGTGAGGGCCACCAGAGGTGCTCTCCTGGGAGAATCCAGTTCCCGGCTCACTCATTTAATTCTCTCTCTTGCCATCTGGCAGGAGTACTCTACACTCAGCTCTACTCAAGACTCTGTTGTCCAAGATGTGGAAGCAAAGATTGAGAAATACCTGAAAATCCCCTATGCAGCAAAATGGACCTTGAAGGTGACGTGGGAGAAAGCTCCAGCATACCCATCCTGGAGGGATGACACTCAGGTGAGCAGTGGAGGATGCAGGTGACAGGGAGGACTGTTGATGGCTGTTTCAAGTCTCACTGCCTCAGTCTGTGCTGCAGGGAGAGCAGGGGAGTGCTAAGGGGGTACCTTGGGTTTCTGCAGACGAGCACCTACCAAGCAGTGCTCACCACGGATGGGATCCGCTCCTTCGCCCTGCTGCTCTACCAGGATGGTGGGATGCGCTGGGACTACACCAAGCTGGCTGCAGCCAACGTGCTGATCGGCTTCTCCAGGTGCTGCACGTGTGTCACTGGGTTTGGGGACTGCAGAGATTTGTTCCAGCACTGTGTTGAGACTGTCAGAGGCATTACCCCCAGGAGAGCCCAGCTCCCACTCCTGGAGCAACCCTGCCCCATTTAAACCCTTTCTCCTGCAAACTGCAGCAGTTCCCACCCCAGCTCTCTATGGGGAGAGGAGGAGGGTTGTGTTGAAAGGATGACCTCCAACCTCACCTCTCCACACAGTGGCAATGGCTATGCCCAAAACAACAAGCTGACTCAGAAGCCACCAGCTGTCAAGTACCGACCAGACCAGCACAGCAGCACTGGCTTCGGTATGGCACCGAGGGGGTCTTTGGGGTGGGTGGACATGGAAAGAGCTGTGTGCTGTGTCCCAGGAGCATGTCCCCAGCACCCATCCCTGGGACGTGATGGGCCAGCAAAGCCACTGGGCAGGAGCTGGCCACCAATAGCAGACTGTGGGTGTCCCATGTCCTCCTGTGGCTTGCCACAGCCCTGCTGGCTCTAGAGGGAGCCTGGAGACCTCGTGTGAGGTCAGTGGCCAGGGACAGCTGTCCCACGGGATCCCTCAGCACAAGGTGAGACCCTGGTCGGTGTTGTTCTTTGGTTGCTCCCCCAGATGTGCGGGGGCTGTGGATTTACAGACTGGACAGTCGCTCCCGAGTGAATTACAGGCTGCAGTGCCTGGCCTGGCTGGACACAGAGCCAGCACCGGCCACCTGGAACAGCCAGCTGCCACCATGCCCCTGCTCCCGGCCCCAGGCAGAGCTGGATCCCCGCTACCGCTGGAGTAGAGGTGCCAAGGACAGCCCCCAGGACAGCTGCAGGGTGGGGGGTTGGTCCCCTCCTGCTCTGGGAGTGGCCATGATCCCCCCACTATTTCAGGCCCAGCAGACACCTCCATGAGGATGCTGCGCACGGCATCCCCCAGCCCAGCTGGAGCTGGAGTACGATGTCTGTACCAAGGTGGGAGCTTGCTGGAGGGCTGGCAGGAGAGAGCATGGAGCCTCCCTTTCCACACTGCCACTGGTAAGTGGTAACTGTCATTCCCTTGCCCTAAAATACCCCAAGCATCAAGCACAGGCAGAGCAAGGGCCCTGACACACCCCATCACATTTCTCCGCAGACAGGGAGCTGGAAGCATTCGACTGGTGCTGCCGGCGTGTGGGGAAGCCCCTGTTCTGTGCCAGGTTTGCTGAGAAGAGACCGAGGGTTGGCTGTGAAGGATACGTGCCACCCACCCCTGGTGAGTCCCCAGGCTCTATCTCTACTGTGCCAGGACACTGAGCTGTGCATGGCCCCCATGCATTAGCCACACTTTGCAATGTGCCAGTGGAGACTGCTGAGCCACCACTGAGCAGCTTTTGGGCTGCTCTCCTCCCTGAAATGACACCAGCATTTGCTCTTCTTCCTTTGTCCAAAACGTCTCCATCTGCTTTGGACCCCAGCTGGTGCCTTTGGGGACCCTCACATCACCACCCTGGATGGTCTCACCTACACCTTCAATGGGCTCGGGGACTTTGTCCTGCTGCTGGCCAGTGATGCCCAGACCAGCTTCGTTTTGCAGGGGCGCACAGCACAGACTGGCATGGCCCAGGCCACCAACTTTGTGGCCTTTGCTGCCCAGTACATCTCCACCACCACCACAACAGTGAGTAGGAGTGCCCTGGGTATGAGTTTGAGTCTCTAATGGGAGAGACCTCTCTGGCAAGTTGGGCATCACCTCTGCATCACCTACAAGTGATGGTATCCCCTCTCCTTTTCCTGCCACCTCCTGCCACTCCAGCCAAGTACTATTAGTGGTGGGATGGACTAATATTCACCAGGCCTAACACCTCCTGCAAACAGGCCAGCAAGGGCTGCAGACTCTGGAGGAACATGTTCTGCTTCACCTTTTTCATTGCACATTCTCTGTCCTGACACTTTAGCACAAGTGATTGCTGTTCCTGGCTTTGCACAATTGTTCCCCACACCCATTTAGCTTCTTTAAGCAGAATGTCCTGCTGGTATTATTGACTAGCATGAGGCAGGAGCTCAGAGCTGGGAGCCCCCCCAGCACAGTTCTCCATGCTGACAAGGTCAGCTGAGCAGTGGTGGTGGCCTGGGTGTACCCCATGGCAGCAGTGACAGGCAGCTGGCTGTCCTCTTCTGTACAAACATCAAAGCTGCTGTATTGTGTGTCTGCTGGGGTGAAGAGCACACCAACAAAGGCCCCAGGGCTGAGCCTCTCTTCCTGGGCTGGAGGAGGACAGAGTTAATAATTGTCCCCAGCATAGAGGGACACCAGGAAAGGACAAGCAGAGGGGCTGATTGGGACATCCACCACAATTTTCAGGTTGAGTGGACCTTGGGGAGCCAGGATGACATCCAAGTCCTCCTGAACAACAAAACCATCCCGTTTTCCTTTTCCGAAGGTGAGCAGGATCTGCTGTTAAATGCTAAATGTATGTGGGGGGGACAGAGATGTCCCCATTCCCTGGGACCAGTCCTGCCCAGTGTGAGGGCAGCCATCCTGAGATCCATTAAATGTCTCTCACATGCACCTGTCTCTGATTTGGGTGTGGTGGATGGGGAGCACTGCCCTCCAGGAATCCATGGTTGTCATTTCAGATCCCCAGCCTTGCATGGACTCTCCCTCTGTGCTCTCCTTCTCTTGCAGACCTGGGTGATGAGGTCTACTACAGCCCTGGTGTCCTGCTGGTCAACACCTCCTCTGTCACGGCCGTCTTTGATGGGACCATCGCTGTCTCTGTCTCAGCCACCTCTGGGATCCTCAGTGTGGTCTGCAGCCTGCCCCACTGGTACCACAACAGCACCAGGGGCCTCCTGGGTGAGGGCTTCTGGCACCACTGCAGAGCTGGGCTGCAAATTCTCTTCCCTTTCTAAAGTAGACTGGAAAACTGGGGAATTGTGCTTTTGAGGGCAGGGACACCTGGGTATAAAACTAAACACTGGCCAGCACCAGGGAGGAGGTCAACCCTGGCATGGGGGATTCCAGCACTCTGGTGATGCTCCACCAGGTGTGTGGGACCATGACCCTGCAGATGACTTCCAGATGCCAAATGGTACCAGCATCCCTGTGAACAGCAGTGAGGAGGAGATCTACAGCTATGGGATGACCTGTAAGTCCAGGCTTAGAACCCCCCTTGATGATCTTCTCCTTCCTGCACCTTCTGGCCATGCTTTGGCTTGAGATATTTAAACATTTGCCTGAGCAAAAGCAATGCCAAGGGAAGGTGTTTGGTGTCCTCATTGCTCCGTGAAAAGGAACCCTAAAATACAACAAATCTTAAAATGGCCTGTACCCGTGGTGTGCTCTCTTGCAGGGGCTGTTGGGGCGCACTGCCTGTTCACTCAGCCTCTGAACTCAACAGCACAGAACTTCACACCCTTCTTCTTATCTCGGCTGCGCCAGGAGAATGAAAGCCAGTACCAGCTGGCAGCCTTGCAGTGTCACAGCAGCAAGGAGTGCATCTACGATTCTCTGAGCACAGGGAACTTGGCCCTGGGCCTGGCCACCCAGAGCCTTGCAGCCGACTTCCAGCAGAGGAAGACAGCACTCAGTAAGTGGAGCACATCCTCACCTATGAGTGGGCATGGCTTGGATGTAACTGGGCAGTGCCCTTCTCCTTTCCTGTTCTCTCTTGCTTCATATGCAACAGAAGAGAAGTCACCAAGGTCTTGGATTTGCACTGCCCAGCTGGCTTGTCTCCAGTCCTGGGAGATGCCACCAGCAGGACAGTTGCCACCAAGGTTTTGGAATTGCATTTCCTGGAACTGCATTTCTGGCTATGCTCCAAATGTGGGAGATGCCTCCATGCTGTGTAACATAAGAGCCTTGTTGGTGGGCAGCGATGACAGCATCTGCCTGGGGTCCCATCCTCACCAGGAGGGACTCACAGCCAAGGGGTGACAAGGCCACTTGTTTGCTGGGCTGCTCTTTCCTCAGATGCCTTCCCTCCCGTCATCACCGGTGATGCATCAATCACAGCCTTCAGGACAGAGAAGGTCAGGAGGCAGTACCATGCTTTGGGGGTGGGTGCACGCTTCATTCCCCATCTCTCACCAGAGCTCAACATATCAGGTAAGGAAGGAGAGACGGAGCAGCTGGGATGGGAAGAAATGGGATGGAATTCCTCTGCCACCTCTAACTCACACCTCTCCTGGCAGAGAATGGAACCCTGACATGGGAGCCCCGCAGGATAGCCCCATTCACCATCAACCTGGAGGCCATTGGGTCCAACAACGTCTCTGCACTCCTCCAGCTCCGCTTCACCCTTTGCAGATGCAGCAGGAGCCAGGAGTGTGACTATAGCAACACTGTCACTGTCAAGGAGTCTTCCTTGCAGGTAGTGTGCCAGAAAGCTCCTCTGGTGACACACTGTGCCTGTTCCCATGCCAGCTGTGCTGTCTGTCTTCTCTGTCCACCCATCCTCCTCACCTTCCCTAAGCCAGTGCCACTGTCCCCTTCCCAGCTGGCAGCCTGCAGATGTGAGAGCGACTACTCAGGCACCTTCTGCCAGGACCCTCTGGACCCCTGCTCCCAGGGATGCTTCCCTGGTGTGGGATGTGACCCTTTCAGTGGCTGTGGCCCCTGCCCAGCTGGCCTGACAGGGGATGGACAGCACTGCTCAGGTGACAAGGGCTCACAGCATGGCCACTGGGACCCCAGCCAAGGTGTTTGTCCCGGTGCCATGGTGCGTTGCCCCTGCAGATATCGATGAGTGCGCGCAGGGGTCGGAGTGCCCGGGGAACAGCACCTGCACCAACACCGTGGGCAGCTACATCTGCTCCTGCCTGGCCACTGAGCAGGGTGAGTATGGGGTCCCTGGCTGGCATGGTCCTCCTCCTCATCACTCCCAGGCTCTGTGGAAGAGAATTCCTGAAGGACCCAGGCTGGCTGGAGAGGAGACAAGGGGGAGCTGGCTGAGCTCTGTGCTCAAGCCCTTGCTGTCATTAGCAAAAGGGACCAGAGTCCAGCCACCACTCATGTTCCCAGGCTGTCAATCTCACTAATCCGTTGGGAAGGGAAATTTTTCCCATGCAATTTTTCTCCTTGAGAAAAAAATTCTCATCCCAGCAAAGTTCAAATGCACATGCGGAGGTTGGGGGCTAAATCAAGCCATTTTCAGATTGCTTTGGTGGGGTTGAGTTGGTGGCTTTTGCTCTTGTTCTAATGATGGGATTTAAGAAGGGCAAATGGCTCCAGCTGGAAGGAGGGGGAGTGGGCCTTTTCCTTGAATTTATACTAAAACTCCTAACCCATAAAAGAAAAACAAAACTTGGAAGAAAGGCTTTATGGAGCAGCTGAGGATGGCTCAGAGAGCTGGGGCTCTGCCCTGCAGCCAGGTTCATGCCTCTACCATGCTCTCCTTCACACAGGTGGGAGGCCAGGCTGTGGCTCAGCCTGTGGTTTCCACTCCTGCCCTGAGGGCTACTGCAGCAACGGGGGACGCTGCCACCTTGACCCCATCACCTGTGCCCCCACCTGCACCTGCCCCCCAGCTTTCACTGACCAGCACTGCCTGGTGGCAGGAGGGGATTTTCAGCCACTGCCCAGCACAGGTGGGTACCTATGCCCAGCATGGGGTTAAACCAAACCCCACTCACCCTGGTCCAGGCCAGAGCCACCACTGTGACTTTCCCCCAGCAGGTCTCCCTCGGAGAAGCATCCAGATGAGGATCAAGATGCTGCAAAACACCACTGCTGAGGAAGTCAACAGCACTGTATGTCACTGGAGGGGGTGGGCTCAGAGCAGAGGACACACTGGCATACTGGGCAGCATGGCAGCTGGGGGGGCCAATGACTCTGTATGCTTTCCCATGGGATCTCTGGAGGTACAACAGATACACAAGCTCAGAGGGAGGAAGCACCAAATGCAGGATGATGGCTGCAGCCCTGGCCCTGTGCCAAGTCTCAGGAAATGAACCAAAGGCCAGAGCAGCCCTTGGGGTTTGGCCACAATGCCTGCATCACTCTTCAACCTTGCCCCGTGCTGGTGTCATTCTGCCTTCCTCTAATGCCTTCCTGCTCCCCCCACTGCAGGTCTCATCCATCCTGGACTCCCTGGAGGTAAAGGCTTTCCAGAGCAACACCAACATCACCCAGATGTGAGTCAGATGTGAAGCAGGCCGTGACCACTCCAAGGATCTGGTGGGGCAGGGCTGAGTGCGGGACCAAAGAGTTTGGTGCACAAAGGGCATTTTCCCCCAGTTCAAGTCTGTTTTTCCAGCGCTGATGCTGGTAAACCCTTGGAGACACAAGCCAGTTGGCACCTTCCACTCCTGCCTCATCCCTTCTTTACCATTGCCCAAATGGGAATACTGAGACACGGTGAGGCTCAGTCACTCTGAGAGGTGGCAGCAGCAGCTCTGCCAGCAGCCGTCTCTTTTCCCTGCAGGACAGACAGCGATGGCTTCATCTTTGTGGTGGTGTCTGAGTTTGCCTATGACAGCCGTGGCACCGTCATCCACTTCCTGAACGAGGAGCTGCCCGCAGCCATCACCGGCGCCTTCAATGGGCGGCGGGGGCGGCGGGAGGCGGGCACCGGGCTGCTCTTCCAGCGCCTGCACCGGGACAACATCACTGACCTGGTGAAGCGTGAGTTGCTGCTGGCACTGTGCTGGGGAGACTGAGAGGAGTACCCCCCTGTCCCCATTGTCCCCATAGCCCTGTGTGCCCCAGGTATCGGTCCACACCCATGGGGGAGGTGGGTGGGCAGCCTCCCAACCCCAGGCATAGATCCAGCTTGGGAGGCTTGGGGAAGCATCAAGGGGTGTTGCTGCAAGGCCAAACCCATGTGCTTTCCCTCCCCAGTGACAGTGGATGAGCTGAGGGACTATTTCCCCTGCTCTCTGTACGGCTACAAAAGCTACCAGCTCCACTACATGGGGACCATCGGCTTTGTCTGCGTCTCCCCTTGCAAGATGGGCTACTGCCACCACGGTGGCCAGTGCCAGCACCTGCCCGAGGGGCCCACGTGCAGGTAGCAGCAGCCCCGGGGTGGACAAGGCCACCCTGCACAGCTGCTTCTTCCAAGGCATCACGGCTCCTCCCTCCCCGTCCACAGCTGCCTGCCCTTCTCCATCTACTCCCCGTCTGGAGCCCAGTGTGAGTGGCTGGCCATCAGCCTGGCTGCTTTCCTTGGCATCCTGCTGGGAGCCCTGGCTCTGCTCTGCCTCCTGTTTGCCATTGCCTGCCTGGCCCTGCACCTCTGCCGCCAGCACCGCCAGCACCAGGGGTGAGCCACGGGCTGGACCTGCACAGGGGTGGGTGCTGGGCATGGGGCACGTTTGGTGTCAGAGAGAAAAACTGATCAAAAATCCATATTTGAAAGATCCACCACTGGTAGAACTCATCTGGTTTGGGCAGGGGAACCCTGCCCTGGGAGAGGGGTTGGGTGACCTTTTAATATCTTCCGGCCCTTTTTCCAGACATCTGCTGCTCAGGGGTGCAATAGCATCAGTGGGTTGAATGTTAGCTTTCCTTTTTCCCCCATGTTAGGGAGTGTTTGCATTTCTTCCTCATCCCATCCAATACTTGGTTACAGATGAACTTTCTATTGAATTTTAATTTGCATACCACCCAAATTATTTTCACTGCAATTCACGTGGGTCTGGAAAGAGCTGGTCTGGAGTGAGGAAAAATGGTTTAAGAATTGGACCTCACTCTTCTGCAGAGCAGTGAGTTAACAGAAGAATGGCAAAGTGCAGGGCTGGGGTGGGAGAACCAGCATCTCCTACCTCTCTCCCCAGGCCTTGGTCCTGCAGTGGCATCCACACTCAGGAGATCTCCCGAGCCCTGGCTCTGGTCGGAGCTGTGTCCTGCCCCTGCTCCCAGCTCCCTGCCAGCCCTGGAGCCAGGGATCTCTGGGAAGTTCCTCTGTTCATTTACACTTGTGGCAAGACAAGAAATTGTGTGTGCACAACTGGGGCTTTTCCTCCTCTTACAGCCCCATCTTACCCCTACAGTCTGTCTCTGTTCCCCTTTTCCATCTGACCCAGACACCAGCATCAGGTAGGGGTTCTGACATGTTCTGACATGTTCTGACATGTTCTCCCTATTCTGTTCCTCCCTCTCAGGGCCAAGGAGACCTTGTGGAGGACACGGCCCTTCTCCTGTGAGTACATGCCTGTAAAACTCCCCCCACTAAGGCTCTGCTTCACCTCAGTCCTCAAGCTCTGCTCATCTTCCCTGCTCCAGCTCTAACAATGGCAGGAGAACCAGCAGAGCCCACCGTCTCCCATTCCCTGGAAAGGCACTGGAAACTGCAGCTCCAGACCATTGACCCCTCAGTCCAGGTCTGCCCTGGGGTTACTGTTTCCATGGGGTGTTGGGGTGGGGAACTTTGGGCTGGGCTCTGAATCCTGGTCCTCCAGGATTCAGAGCCTCAAAGGTGCTTGGGAACTGTGTCGCATCCTGAAGCATCCCCGGCTTTGTCTGGCAGTGGGATCTGCACCCCGTCTGAACTCATGGCAAACTGCAGAGCCAATGCCACATTGACAAATGGCCTGTTCCTCCTTTACAGATAAGAATCCAGAGACCTCATGTTATGCCTCCAAGCCAGTCCCCGCAGCAGCCCTAACCTGCCTTTGGTCCTTTTCTGGCACCCCCAGGCTCACGGAGGAGCCAGACACTGCTTGCCTGCTCTGCTGCTTGCTCTTAAGGCCTCCAGCAGCAGCAACACATGGAAGCAGGGGACAGGCAGATGCCTTTTGGCTTCTGGGAGGATTCACTCTGGAGGAGGTGGTTTTTTGAATGTGTGTTTATATTGGGTGACCAAAGCAGGAGGATTTCACCTTCCTCTGAGGACCTGCAGAGACGCCTGGGATCATCCTTGAATGTGTCTGCACCATAGTACATGCTACTGCAATATAACCAGACATTGCAGAGCCCCTGAGAGCAGGGTCAGGTGGGCCAAGGCAGTGATTGTAATCCCTTAGGAACCAAATAGAATAAACCAAAAATGTTACCTTGCTGTTAAATTGTCTGCACCTCAAGGGTTCCTATGCCAGCCCTGCTTCGCTGTCATTGAGCCCTCAAGTCCCTGTTTTCTGCTGGTCCCATCAACAGAGCCAAAGTGAATATGGATGTAAATTTTCTGGTGGCTTCTTCCTCATATTTTACCTACAGACCTGCAAGTCTCCTCACACTGCTTTCATGGACACTGCTTACAGTGGTTCAGATCACATAGGTCAGGCTTTGGTCCCCACAAACATCCCACAGCCCTTCAGCCCTGGTGATTGGGAGATGCTGATCCAAGGAGGGTATATCAGACCACATCAAACCCCCAACTCCCACCCTGTTCACTGCTCTAGACTCTGGCTTAGCTGCATCTCTAGCACTAAAGCCAAGAACAGACGTATCCTGTAATCCTGCAGCTCCAAGCCTGTTCGGCCACTGCTTCCCACCCCAGTTTGGCAGAGGACATGGCTGCTACAGGATCAGTGATACTCAAATCCTTCTAAGGTCTTATTGAACAAACAAGATTTGACAATGATTTATTTTTTTTAAGAAAGGAAGATGCTCTGTTATACACAAAAAATTATTTTTCTTCCAACATTTCTGATCATGGGGTTGCATTTTGCCCTCACACATCCAGCAGAGGTATTGATCTGATTCTGGTTTGATCTGGAGAATTGTCCCTTCTCCTGAGCACAGGGCCCAGGGACCACTCAAGGAGGGATGGCTGGGAAACAGAAGTGGGGGACAAGACAGGACTGGCTCACAGGACAAGCCTGGTGCACCCTGGTATTTAAGGGCTGGCCACAGTCAACCCATATGTGGTGTTTAACCCTTTCCCTGGGTGCCAGGGATCCAGCCTCACCCTGCAGCATGGGAGCACAGTGGGATGTAGGAAGGACAAGGGTGGTGTGTGCACTGGGGGGTACCTGCCCACCTCCCCACCAGTTCTGCCCCTCAGCTGCAGCTGGGAAAGGGCAACTAAAGCAACTGAATCCTTGGGACAAGTCTGGGTTAGAAATGTGAACTTATGCCAGGGCAGGCAACTGCAGGCACTGGCCAAGCGAGCTGCCCTGCGTGGTGGGCAGGGTGATGGGTTCTGTGGGGGGACACAGGGGAAGAGCAGATCAAAGGACTTGGAGGATCAGCCATGGCCCAGAATGTGCTGTGGGTGTGAGATCTCCCAGTTACTTGTCCTCTCCATCTGCAAAGAAGAAATTAGGTTTGCTCAGCCACCTTCTTCCTGTGGGGCAAGCTGAGAGCCCCACAGTGTTTTCTCAGGGACAGTGTTTCCCCCACAGGGACAGAGGGAAAGAAGACTCCACAATCCTGCTCACCTATCTCCTCATCTGAGTCATTCTCTGCCTCCTCCGATGAATCTGTGGAGGGTTGCAAGAAAGCCTCACATTAGCTTACACCATAACCACACTTGCTGTGGTCCTCCTCCTCACCTCCCAGCTTCATTGCCTCCAGATTATGCTGGTGGATATGTGCTGAGAGAGATGTCCCCACAACCCCGCACAGCCCAGGGCATGGCACAACCCGCACCTCAAAACCCTTCCCCCATCTGCTCAGGGCTCTTGCTGCCTTAACCACAGGGAAGCTGGGTCATTCCCACTCCCCTCCCAGCCCTGGGCACCAAGACAGCATCACCCCAGCTCACACGAGCTGCAAACCCACCCATGCTGGGTGACTGGTATCCATCACAGCCAATCTTCGGCCTCTTCTCACTGTAGCGGGCACAGAGGTGGGCACTGCCCGCCCGATTACAGCACCAGTCATACAGCTTCAGCTCCTGGTCTGGAGGCAAAAAGGAGAGTAAGGGGCTGAAGGGAAGAGGAAGGAGAGGGGCCAGCTCCAGGCGAGGCTTTCCTCGGCTTTTGGCAGCTCCACACTCCCTCCAAGGGAAACAGCATGTCAGGAAACAGGTTGGCACGGAGATTAAAATTATTTACAGGCTAAACAATGCCAGCCTCAGCCAGGGGATGCCAAGGCTGGCTGTGCTTACCACGGTAGGGTGAGGCCTGCCTGGAGGACCTCCAGTACCTCTCCTGCCGCCCCTCGATGAGCTGGTCCTGGCTGTCGTACAGGCAGCGGACACCGGCGCCGTGCTGGTTGGGGGAGGCCGAGTGCAGCATGGAGACACGGGCACCCCACCTGCCTGAAATGGGGCAGCAGTGAGCCTCAGACAGATCTGCCCAGCCAGCACACCTGCCTCGGGGCAAGGAGCAGGCCAGAGCGGGCTCCTTGTTATCCACCACTCCCACCACATCACCCACGGTGCCATAGGGGTTTGAAGGAACTGATGGAGACCACCCAAGTGGTTCCCCCACGGTGAGAGCCTGGTTCCCAGCATCTCCATGCAGGTCAGACCAACTCTGGCCAGTCTAGTAAGATGAGAAGAGGTCAGCCCCCAATCCTCCTTGCTTTTCCTGTCTCTGAAGGGTAGGCCAGTCCCTGTCTCCTTTTTCCTACATTCACATGCCCACCCTGCCAGCTGGGACCCCAGCCACCCTTGCAGGAAAGGTGGGGAAGGACAGCTTGGGGATGAGGAGGGTGAGGAAGCAGCATGTCCACTTGCCTCCACGGCTACTCTTGAAGCGTGGGTCCTGCTGCCCTTGCTGCAGGGAGCAGGGGCAGGTGGGCAGGCCCTGGCTCCATGCCCTGGGCTCCTGCTGCTGCCCCGTCCACGCCAGGCACTTCAGCCGGTAGTTGTTCCCCACGCGGCTCTCCAGCTTGTAAATCCACAACCCACGGAGGTCTGAGCAGGGAGAGAAACCATGAGCTGTCACCTTTGGCCAAGGGGACCACAGGGGCTGTTTTGTCTCAAGGTGAGAGTCATGTGGTGCTGATGCTGGAAGCTAAGCCCACATCGACCTCCAGCCCTGGGACCCCATGTTCAACAGCCACTCAATAGAAGGGAAACGGGGAGAGGCTCTTGTCAAAGAGGAAAACCTTGGGACAGAGCCATTAGCACAAAAAGTGACCATGGGCACAGCAGGGATGTTTCAGCCTCAGGGCATAGATGGTACCCAGGGAAAAATGTGCTTAAGGGGGAAAGCCTGGCCTTGAGAACTCAGTGAGAGCCTCACTACAATGGCAGGCTGGGAATATTCCCCTCCTGGTGAACCCACCCCAGCTGTGTGGCACTACCTGTGTTGTAGCCCCTGAACTGGTCAGGGCGATATTTAGCAGCTGGAGGTCTCTTAGTCAGGTCATCGTTGTGGTAAAAGCCATCCCCACTGAGTGAAGAGGAAAATGAAAAATCAGGGGTTGCTCTTCCTGGGTGAGATTATCCCAGCCCCAGCCCCAGCTTGCCCTCCAGCCATCCTGATCCCATGCCAGTGGAAATGCAGCACCCACATGGCAGCTCTAGGGACAGGAGGGCAAAGGCATGAGCTGCCCCACCCTGCTTCCTCCTCTGTGTAGGGTACAGTTCTTTTGGGGTGCTGCAAGCACTCCTGCTGCATCAGGGGCTGAGCCCATAGGCATCTGAAGACCCCTATGAGCAGCTTCCATGGTTTCCAGCATTTTGCCAGGCATTTTGGAGCAGAAACCTGTGAGTGATCACACACACACACACACACACACAAACACACCAAAACCAGTTTAGGGAGTCCGCACTTCCCATCCAGGCCACCTTTTCCTTACCCAGCTGCAGCAAGCAGCTAATGAGAAAACCCTGGAGACAGCGTGTACAGGGCAAGACGTAATGCGAGGAGGCAGGAAGCAACTGCTCCGGCCAAGCACGGAAATCCCTTCCCTCGGCTGGTGCAAAGTTCAGCAAACATCCCCTATTTCCCACTCCTTCCACCCAAACTGCCAGGATGCTGGGGGCCCATGACTCCAGAGGGATTTGTGGATCTTACAAACAAGCACAGCCCAGCAAGACAGCACGCTGCAGCATGATCCAGTCCCTAATGGGGAAAATTTGTTTGTAAGGCCCCTATATGCTAGGATATATGTGCATGCAGACCTCATCTGGGCTGTCCTCATCCCTGTAGGGCACTCCCTGGGACATGGGGTAAGGATTCAACCACTGGGAGCTGTGGGTGGGATGCATCCCAGTGCTCAGAGGAGGCAGGGATGGGGTGCTGAGCTGCTGTACCTCGTGTAGCCGATGAGAACATTGGTGGAAGTGAGCCTGGTGTAATCCCACTGCATGCCTCCATCCTGGTACAGCATCAGGATGTAGGACCTGAAGCCGTCAGTGGTCAGGACAGCCTGGTATGTAATTGTCTGGGGAGAAGCATTGCAGACAGGTAAGAAAGTGAGTGAAGATGTGAGGCAGTGCTTGCTGAGGAATGGCCAGACTGAGGTCTGGAGGGAAACAAGTCAAACACAGCCAGGCCTGATTCACATTTCACATGGAAAATGTGATGGTTTTACTTTGAAACTGTTCCATGACAAGCTTCAAATTCACCCAATTTTATGCCTCTGAAAAACAGCATTTCTGGTGTGCAATAAACTCCCACCACCTTAAAGAGAAAGGTTTTACGGAATGGGGGAAGTTCAACTAAAGGTGTCCCTCAAAAAACCTGAAAACCACCAAAACATAGGCACAGCCCAGTCCTTTTTGGCAAAATTCTTCAAGACTGGCCTTTGTCACAAAACCAGTTCTTATTTTCAGGCACAGAGAACATCACTGCCTGTGTCTCTTGGGGTTTTTTGACAACTCAACAGCACCTGTGTTCCATGAGTCCCTTACCTTCCGGGTGTCAGTCCGTGCTGCATAGACAGGTGCCTTCTCCCAGGTGATTTTCAGGGTCCAGGCTGCAGAGTAGGAGGACCTCAGGTACCGCCGGACCTTTGCTTCCACATCACGGACAAAGGGCGGCTTGGCTGTGTTGAGGGTGGAGAACTCCTGTGGGTTGGGAACACACATGTCTGCATCAGCTCCCATGGGACAAAACAGGCTAGGACTGGAGTGACACACAGACCCTGTAACCAAAGGGCTGGATGGGGTTTGGATGGCTCAAGAGGTGACACAGCATCAAAAGCTCCTAGATTTGGCTCAGAAAAGGGAAAAGGATTCATGGGCTCCATTAATCTCAAGAGGCATGCACTGAATAGGTAATGAGTTTATAATCAAAAGGTGTTTTGTGCAATCATGCTCCCAGGTGGCTTCACTCACCTGGTAAAAGGTGGTGCCAACACCTCTGGAGAAGTCAGCGTTGTCCCAAAATACAGCGATCATGGGGACCTCTTCATGGCCATTGAAACCATTGGGAGGAGGGTTGGGGTATGTGAGGGCTCTGTTGTCTGAGGCTGGGAAAATGATCTGTCCATTGTCTGTAAACTGAGCAGAGGGATCCCTCCATCAGGTGAGATCAGGACCAGCAGCACTCCCTGGCGTGGGGTGGCAGCCCTCCCATTTCTACATCCATTTTGAGCAATGCCCAAAGAAAGCCACCACCTGCCACTGCTGAAATGGCCACAAAGTCACCTCCTGCTGCAAACAGACCACAGCAGCATGCCAATAGCTTTGGCCCACAGGAGTCCCATCCCAGGCACCTGGCCCATGGTGCCTCTCCCAGGCTTTGGAGCAATGGCCCTTGCCCAGTGAGTCAAGCCCAAGTAGACTCACGTAGAGAGAGCTGTGCAGGGTTCTCCCAAATGGGAATCCAGTCTCGGGCTTGAAAAGTGGAGAATTAAAATCCACTCTCCTTTCCACATACTCCTGATCATTTTCCTTTGCTCCATACCCATAGAGGGGCACAGCTGGAACTGAAAAAGAAAACAAACAAACAGAAAACCCAATAAGCAGTAAACCAAACCACATTTACAGCAAAACCTTTGGTCTGTATCAAAATTTTTAAAGGGCTGAAATTATCTTGCTTCTACTGGGACAGAGCCTGGGTAGCAAAAGGATGGGGAGACACTGCCTAAAGCTTCTACAGACACTCTGCATTTCACCTTCCCTCGCAGAAGCTTGTTCCCCCCCTTTCTTTGCCTTACACAAACACAGCTGTCCTAAACCTGCTACGATGGCCTTTGTGGTCACTGTCCCCTGCTTCAACCAGCCCTGTTGGGACACTGTGCTGAATGACTGCCATTAGGAGGGGAAGAACATTGTACAAGGACTGTGGCAGGGAACAGCACAGAATTAAACACCCACAGCTCTTTCTAGAGACTTTTACAGCCTCCAGCTCCCTATTTATGTCTGTAAAAAAAAACATTTGGAAGGGATGGGTTTTCCAGCTGATGGGACTGTACTGAAGGCAGGCTCAGCCTGCCAACAGTGCAAGCTCATGTGCAGGGGCTCATCTTGCCGTGTCTCCCGCAGGATGCTGCCTTTAAAGAGATCCCCTGTTTTCTGGGCACTGAATGTCCCTGAGGATCAGGAAACTGGATGTGTTAGTCCCACCCAGGCTGCTCTGCGAGCATCACGTACCTGCGGGACTGGGCAGCAGGGTTGGGGCAGCTGCCGGCACTCCTGGTGGAGCTGGAACCACGGGGGACGATGCGCGGGAGGTGACAGTGGCTGTTCCTGGCCTGGGAAGCACCTCCCTGCCCCCGGGCAGGGGTGCTGGTGGGGCTGGGCCGGCGGGGGCTGGGCTGCAGGATGTGGCCAGGCGTGCAGTGGCTGGGGACCCGCCCTGAGATCCCCCCCGGCCTGGGAAGGCTCCAGAAAGGCTGGACTCCCCAGGGGTGGCAGGGGCTCTGTCTGCCAGGCTGGCGGTCAGCTCCCTGCCCGGGAACGGCTGCAGGGCAGCGGGTGATGAGCCACCTGCAGGTCCTGGCCCTAGGGTTTTTGCTCCGGGACTGCCAGCAGTGATCCCAGCGGGAGGAAGGCCAGGGAGCCCTGGGCTCTCCCCAGCTGCGGAGTGAGTCTCCCCGGATCCAGCGGCACTGGGAAGGAGACGGGTTACGTCCCCTTGCCCTGTCACGGTTCCGTGGAGCACAGCACTCCCTTCTCCAGGAACGGGGCTGTCGGCATCCCCAGAGGGGGCTCCGGGGCTTCCCGGCAGGCGGGGAGGCAAGAGCAAGGCAGGCCCCCCTGGGACAGCAGCCCCCAGCTCCCCCTTTCCCCCTGCAGAGGACCCCACTATGGACTCACGTGCCGAAAGCCCAGGGCTGGCAGACACCCCCTCTGCAGGATTTCCTCTCAGTGGAGCAGAAGGCAGCACCGGGGCAGCATTGGGGGATATGGGAGCATGAGAGGACGCTTCTCCCAAAGGTGCCGGCATTCCTGAGGCCACCTCATCTTCAACAGACCACGACTGAGCACCTCCAGCCTCTTCTGACAGCCCACCTGGTGAGCCTGGCAGCGGAGGGCTGCTCCCACTCTGGGTGCTTGGTGCAGAGTCAGGGTCCCCATTGGGTGCCAGTCCTGGGCTCAGCCCGTGTCCAGGGAGAGGCAGAGAAGCATCCCCCGAGGTGGTCATGCCATTGGGAGCCCCGCTGTTGTCTGGAGCCACGGGGACCAGGCTGGCACCAGGGGAAGATCCCCCATTCACCGAGTCTCCTCCAGGCACCTCCACCACATTGACTTCGCTCAGTTTTCCATCAGAAAGTTCAGTATTGGCTCCACTTTGGGTGCCAGGGGAAGACACAGAGGCTTTTTGACTGCCAGCAGCCTCCAAGCCTGTGTTCAAGGCACCACCAGCTGCAGCAGCTCCAGGAAGGCTTGTTTCACCAGCAGCCTCGCCTGTCCTCCCAGGTAATAAAGACCCCTCTGTAGACAATGAAGAAGATGCAGACTGCAACACACCTCCTGTTTCTCCATCAAGGGTTTCTGAACCAGCTGGTCCCATTCCAGTAGGAGCCTGGGACTGCCCTGTGGACCCTCCATCACCAGCCCCTTCACTTGCCCCTTCTCCTGCAGCAGGAAGGACCCCAGTGGGAGCACCCAGAGAGGGCTGAAGACCTTCGGCAGCACTGTCTGCTCCTTTGAGTGCACCCAGGCTGGATGGATGTGAGACAGAGGATGCTGCAACACCACCACTGGGAGAGGCTGAACCAGGTGAGGAAGCCGCACCAGGCAGTTCACCCAGCTGAGGGCTGACAGCTGAAGCACTTGTCTCCATGTTGGAACTTTGACTCTCTGGGTTTCCTGCCTGTGCCACATCCCCTGCACTCTCAGCCCCCTGCACCAGACCAAGCCCTGGGCCAGCTTCACCCTCTGGAGAGGCCGGGGACAGACTGTCGGGGCCAGGGGCTGCCGATGAGATGGGTCCTGCTTCATCACCCCCTGATACAGAAGGTGCCACCACATCACTGGGAGAGGCAACAGCGGATGGGAAACCAGCACTGGGCAGTTGATCCATCCCAGCTGCTATTCCATTCCCTGCAGTGGAGCCCAGGGATGGCTCAGACTCAATCCCACTGCCTGCTCCTTCCAGTGTTGGCTCTGCTGGGCTGGCTCCTTGCCCTTCTGCTGCTGGCAGCCCCACATTTGTGCCAAGTTGGTCCCCAAGGCCAGGTGAAGGGGGTCCTGCTGGCTCATGAACTGCTGAGCTGGGGGTATCCCAAGCTGAAGTGGAGTCGGTGTCTGTCCCTTCAGCCCCAGGGAGACCTGCTCCCATGGGAGCACCAGCTGCTGTTCCCCATGGCTGTGACCCATCAAAGGATGGAGACCCAGGTGCTCCTTGGGCAGCACTTAGGTCAGGGTTCACTGGTGTTTCTGCCTCAGGCATGGGGCCAGCCACAGATCCCAGGGGTGGGAAAACAGCCCCAGGAGCACTGGCAGATTCACCGGGCAGGTTTCCTGGTCGTTCAGGCCCCGAGAGATCAGGCTTCATTCCAGCATTGCTGGGAGGTGCAGGACTAGGCGAGCACACTTGTCCCAATGCTGGGGCTCCTCCTATTCCTGTTCCATCCGCAAGTGCTGATGGAGGGGAAAGTTCAGCATGTGCCACATCCCCTGTTTCTTCTGCTGGCAGCTCTCCGGTGTTAGTGAGGTCCTGCTGAGGGCTGACAGCTGAAGCACTTGTCTCCATGTTGGAACTTTGACTCTCTGGGTTTCCTGCCTGTGCCACATCCCCTGCACTCTCAGCCCCCTGCACCAGACCAAGCCCTGGGCCAGCCTCACCCTCTGGAGAGGCCGGGGACAGACTGTCGGGGCCAGGGGCTGCCGATGAGATGGGTCCTGCTTCATCACCCCCTGATACAGAAGGTGCCACCACATCACTGGGAGAGGCAACAGCGGATGGGAAACCAGCACTGGGCAGTTGATCCATCCCAGCTGCTATTCCATTCCCTGCAGTGGAGCCCAGGGATGGCTCAGACTCAATCCCACTGCCTGCTCCTTCCAGTGCTGGCTCTGCTGGGCTGGCTCCTTGCCCTTCTGCTGCTGGCAGCCCCACATTTGTGCCAAGTTGGTCCCCAAGGCCAGGTGAAGGGGGTCCTGCTGGCTCATGAACTGCTGAGCTGGGGGTATCCCAAGCTGAAGTGGAGTCGGTGTCTGTCCCTTCAGCCCCAGGGAGACCTGCTCCCATGGGAGCACCAGCTGCTGTTCCCCATGGCTGTGACCCATCAAAGGATGGAGACCCAGATGCTCCTTGGGCAGCACTGAGGTCAGGGTTCACTGGTGTTTCTGCCTCAGGCACGGGGCCAGCCACAGATCCCAGGGGTGGGAAAACAGCCCCAGGAGCACTGGCAGATTCACCGGGCAGGTCTCCTGATCCTTCAGGCCCTGAGAGATCAGGCTTCATTCCAGCATTGCTGGGAGGTGCAGGACTAGGCAAGGACATTTGTCCCAATGCTGGGGCTCCTCCTGCTTGGGTTCCATCCCCAAGTGCTGATGGAGGGGAAAGTTCAGCATTTGCCAAGTCTTCTGTTCCTCCAGTCAGCAGCTCTCCATTATCTCCATTAGGAGATACTGAGGGCTGAAGGGCTGGAGCAGTCGTGTCACTCTGGGTATCTTCATAGGGACTGGCATCCCCTGGACCTCCTGCCTGTGCCATGTCCGCTACCGCCTCAACTCCCTGACCCTGGATCCCAGCAGTGGGCCATGCCAGTCCATCAGATACAAAAGGTGCTGTGCTGGGGGCATCTGAATCTGAACTTGAGCCAGTGCCAAGTCCGTTGGCTTCCTGGGGAGCTCCAGCTGGCATCCCTGCTGGCTGTGACTCCCCAGGAGATGGTGACACATCTGCTTCTGGGCCAGTAGCAAGGTCAGGACTTACTGGTGCCTCTGCTGCACCATCAGCTTCAGGCAGGGTGCTGGCTCCAGCCTCTGGGGCTGGATAAGCAGCCCTGGAAACACTGGGGCTGTCTGTGGGGGATGTCAGAGCATCAGGAAGCAGCAGTGGCTCTTCTCCAGCAGGGGTCTGCCATGGGGCAGGATGGAGGGATGGACTGGCCAGATCCACAGCTCCCACATCCCCTGCAGGCAGCACAGTGGCTGGGACTGGGAGATTCGTGTCACTCTGTGCATCAGTGGGAACTCCTGGGACTGGCAGTGAGGTTGCAGTGTCCTCTGTTTCCTCAGGTGCTGCTGGTGCTCTGCTGGCTGCAGGTGACAAGGCTGAACCAGAAGCCTCTGATGACACCCCAGGAACTCCCTGTGCATCCCCATCCCCACTGTTGGATGGTGTCAGCAAAACGTCTGGGCTCAGTGCCTGGCCAGGGAGGAGGGAGGACTTCCCAGGGTTTTCCACTGTTCCTGACATCACTGGGCTCTCCAAAGGTAGATGGGATGAGCTGGCTGTGCTG
The DNA here is from genome assembly GCA_013389925.1 of Aegithalos caudatus. Classification (NCBI taxonomy): domain Eukaryota; kingdom Metazoa; phylum Chordata; class Aves; order Passeriformes; family Aegithalidae; genus Aegithalos; species Aegithalos caudatus. The sequence goes on from WEIU01010499.1 coordinate 104,258, forward strand.
AATTCACCATTTACTGCATCTCCTGAATCTCCAGATCCTGCAGCCAAAGGACTTTCCTCACCAGCTGAGGCCATTTCTCCTGCTGGCTCTGGGTTAATGCCCTCAACCCCACCCACTGCTCCATCCTGCTGGGTTGGAAGCAGTTCCCCGGCATCAGGACTGGGGCCTGAGGAGTTGGCACTGGCATCACTTTGGATAGCTTCAGGCAGGATTGCACCTTCCTGGACTGCTCCCTTGCCTGTGGTCAGCCCTTGGCTCAGCAGCACAGTGACACCAGCAGTTGGCTCTGGCACCCAGGTGACTGCCAGTGGAGTGGTGGTGTGGAAGGATGTGGTGCCAGTACTGAGGTCTGTGTCTTCTCTGTTTGCAAGGATGTCCTCCTTCACATCCTCAAGGGCAGGGGTGGTTCCCAGAGGGACATCAGGAGGGACCTCTAGTTCCTCCTGCACTGCTTCTGGGGTGACAGCAGGGTGCTGTGCAGTGATGGAGGCAGCAGTCGTGGCTGTGTTGGGAGCAGCTGAATTTCCCTCAGTATTCTGAGTCATGTTAGGAGCCTTGGTCTCGTTCACCAGAGCTGGCACTGAAGAGCCATATTCGCTTGTCACCATCACTGGGTCTGTCTCAGTCCAGGGAGGGAAGGCCTCAGCATCAGCTGCTGTGGTGCTCATCTCTGTAGTGAGGGTGGTATGGGGCCACTTGTCTTCTGCTGTTGTGGGGAAAGCTGTCCCCACAGTAAAGTACCCATCGGTAGTGACGGGGACAGCAGCAACAGCCCCAAGCCCTGCAGAGAAGCACAAAGTGGAGTGTTAGGGTGGGAGGTGGAGCTGGAAGTCTGCCAGGCTCAGAGACCTCTCAGTGAGAGTCACGAAGCTCCCACCACTTCTTAAACCCCTTCTGTCCCATCCCACAGCCTTACAAGGCCCTGACTTAAAAGCCAAGGAGTGCAGTCTGGGCTGCCTTGGGTAGAGCACTGCATAGCACCTCTTGCATCCTCAGCATCAGCAGCTGGCAGCTGAGGCAGGACACAACTCATCACAGGTCAGAGAGAGACACTGGTGCAAGTATGGAGGCAAAAGCAGCTGCTGAAACCTGGTCCAGTCATGCTGGGGATGGTACTGGGATGACTGGCCACTGGGTAGAGCTGGAGCCCAGTAAGTCTAGTTCGTAGCTCTGGGGGTGTCTGTGGAGCTCTGCCATCTCAGGGCAACCCTCAGCCCTCTTTCCCTCACTGCAGGGACAGCTCTGAGCATGGTGGCTTCTGCACAGCCAGAGGCGATTCTATGTTTTTTCACCTTTCAGGTGTCTGAGGGACATTTAAATAACTTTACCCAAAGCCCTTTGTCAGACAGGAAAGCCAAGGCTTAGGGAAGCCTTCCCTGACTGCAGATGGGTTTTGATCTGCTGCACTTAAAGCAGGTTCAATAAAACTCTCCTTGGCTGGGCACCTGCCTGCTCCTGGCCCCATCCCTCTTGCCTCCAGCTGACTGAAGGCACCAGGGGTTCCCCACCCATGGAGGGAAAATTCGCAAGCTCCCAAGACCAAGCCCTGCTTACAGTTCTCTCCTCTTGCTGCCAAAATCCTAACCCACATCCAGGAGCTCTGCTGAAAGGAGGAGACACCTACCCACATCCCAGACGTGTCTCCCAGAACCTACTGGCACCCATGGGTGACGTTTCACACGGTCTTATTTTTAGGACAGGGACACAGGGACTGGGGCGACCCAGCAGCCGCCGTTGGCTCCGTGAGGAGCCGGGTGGATCTGCTGACGCTTGGCTTCAGGGAGCTTCAATTAGGGGAGACGAAGGGCACCTGATGGCAAGATCTAGCAGGGCTTTGCCACAGCCTGACAGCCCCAGCCTGTTCCAAATCCCGGTGCTCCAGTTCATCAGGTTCCCCCTGACAGACAGCCAGATCTCCCTGCAGCAGAGGTGCCTCCAACCTCACCGCCGGCTCAGCTCGTTAGCTCCCAGCTGGCTTCTGCAGGGTCAGTAATGAATATCAGCTCCCATGCCAGACCAGTCCTTGAGGGGTCCATCCTCTGCTAAACCCACACTCCCTTTCCTGGCAGGCTGCTTCAGTGTCATCTTCCCTGGCTGGAAAAGGTTCTTTGTACCAGCTGCTTCAGCCAAAGGAGCTCAGCAGCTTCCATCCCCATCTCAGGGAAAACAAAGTACATCGGTAAAGTCACCCCAGTTTAGTATGGCCCACTCACTCTGGTAAACCTCTGTTTTATCTTAATTCTTCAAGGCAGAGCAGGAAACACCATCTACCCCACCCACCATTCATGGGAAGTTTGTGCAAGAAGGGCCCCAGCTTGGAACACCAGCATTTGCTCTTCCCTGGGATGTGGGAGGGAAGGGAGCATCTCTGGGTCCGGCTCTGCCAGCTGGCTTCCCTTGGCTCCTTTGCTGGAGGGGTACACAGCTGCCTGCAGGCTTCCGGGCTGGGCTCTCATCTCTCCCACGGCTCCACGCCTGCAACAGCCCCTCGGGGTGATGCCTGCCCTGTAAAATGCTTTTCCAGCTCTTTGGCTGCAATGCCTTGCAAGGACTGGTCGTAAGAGGAGTTTCCAATACAGACAGGAGTGAAAAGCATCTCACAGTGTACCTGCTGCACCCTGACAGGTAGCACATGGGCTAGCAGAAAACTCTAGGACATACCGTGCAGAATCCATGCGCAGCATCCCAGGAAGGTGGAGAGCGTCCATCGCCCGGTCCCCATGCCTCAGGCCTCCACACAGGCAGAGCACTAGGAAGCTCAAAGGGAGGAGAGAGCAGCAAGGAGCAGCTCCCTCCGTCCCTCCCTGCCTGCCTCTCCTGCAGAGCTGGAGTTCCACAGGTGTTCCTGCTCCTGCTCCCTCCTATTTATAGGGATGGCAGGAGGCAGGTTGCCGACGTCCTCTCCCGCCCCCGGTCCCTTCCCTCCAATGTCCCTGTCACCCTTTCCTTCCGGTTGAGCCCTCCCCTTCCCAAGGGCTGGATGCCCTGTTCAGATGGGGCATGGGCTGGGGTGCACCCAAAGCCCACCCTGCAGGGACCCACATTCTCCCCAGGCACCTGGGCTCAGCCTGGTGCAGCTCCCTGGGCTGCCAGCACCAGGAGGTGAAGCTGAGCCCAGAGCAGCGTGTGGCACTGCCAACAGTGCCATGGCAGTCACCCCACAGACCCTACAGAACCTGCTCCACATGCAGGGTATGGGGCCACAGTGTGTGGTGGCGACAGGGCAATGCCAGCTGGTGTCACCAGCTGGTGTCACCTGTGAGGACACCATGGACACTAAAATCACCAGCTGAGCCATGTCTCAGTCCAGAGCAAGGCAGGACCCAAGTCTCCACTTGGGTACCCGTGAGCAGAGGCAGGTTGTAAAGCAGAGATAAGCAAGGCTGGGGTCAGGCCCTGTGGTGTCAGTTGAGCTCCACAGTGCTCAGCTGCAACCCGAAGAACTGGGGATCCCTCTTCAGAGCCCCAGCACACCCCAGTGGGGTTTGAAACCTGCAGCTCAGTCTGGGCAGTGTTGGGGTGCTGGGAGGGGGTAAATGGTCCAGGGAAGCTTCTCTGCAAGGTTGGACCAGCATCCCCAGAGGATAGAGGAGGAAAAGGAACAGGTCCAGACCCCCTTCCCTGCTGTGGGGATCCCCTGAGCCACTTCACCCCCATGCCTCACCCTCCTCCTCCTGGAGCAGCAATTCCTGCACGCCCCCTTGAAAACTGCTGCCAGCTCCCCTGTGAACAGCATTATGCAAACTCCCACCACTACATGGTTTTGTAGTCAATTAAACACTCCTTAACCAGAAATGCCCCCAGGCAACTCCTGCAAAGTGTTATGAGGGGTGTTAGGCAGTACACAGTGTCCCGCTGGAGTCGGGCAGGCAGCACATCGAGTGACACCCCGACCCACCACCGGGCAGTGTGGATGGGGAAATGCCAGGGGAGGCCAAGTCACGGCTGATCAAACACCATCCTGTAAAACCCACGCATTGCCCCGGGCAGTGGGAGCAGGGCACAGACGATAAACCGGGGCGTGGGGAGCGCAGCTCACCTGGAACTAAACACCCGCCCACCAGAAATGCCACTGTGGGTGTGAAGCTGGGAAGGGACAGTGCACTGGGGGTCTTCCAACCAGCACTGCAGATCATGGGGTGACTGATCCATCAGTGACCACCTTAGCAGTGACCACACCAAGGCTGATGGAGGATTTGAGAGATGTAAACCTGCCGTGGGAGAGTGGCTCCTGCCCGTGCTGACGATGCTGTATCACTTTGGAAAGCAACCCCAACAGGGAATACATGCTGACACTGGAGAGTGTTGTTCCAGATGGTGTCTGAGGTGCAAAATGTGGTGGGAACCACAGGGATAGTTGCAAACATGCCGCTCAGCATAGAAGAAAACAACTCAGCTGAAGCAAGATGCTGGCCAGCCTGCCTGCAAGCTCTTGTCTGTGCTCCACAGAAGCCAACACTGTCTGGAGACCCTTGTGCCTGCAACTCCTGCCCATGCTTTCCCCAGAAATGCCCATCTCCCAGCTGACAAACCAAACTCATCCCTCTGCTCAGGAATTGGCACACCCTCCCAAGAAAGCCCAGAGCCATCGAGGGATGCCTCATCTTGAGGACAGTACCCTGTTACCACTCTGAGAAGGGGTTTTTCATTGATCTTTTTGCTATGTCTGAAACCAAGGTCCTGGCAAAGCACTGGTTCCTGTAAGAGTCATTAATCCTCTGTTTCCAGACCAAAGCATCATGTGGGCACTGGAGCCCTTCAGGAGCCTATAGCCAGGGGGCAATTCCATGAATCCCAGCACCCAGGGGCTCTGCACCATACAGCATGGCAGAGCATGGCCCAGCACAGTGCCTTATCAGCTTTCCTGGAATTAATGGGCTAGTTGTTCCAGTCCTGTGGAGAACACAGCATCTCCTACTGGCTCCCCTCCAGCCTCCTGGCAAGGGCATTTGGAGAGAGCTCAGGGGTAGCAATGGGGGAAACCAGGTTATCCATCAACCCCACAGGTTCTGGATGATTTGGCTTGCTGGGTGTGTTGCAACACCCTCCTGCCAAAGAGTGGGAGCTGGGCTATGGCCATCAGCAGGAGTGAAGGGAAGGGGGACACTGCAAGGGACACCTGAGTCACAAGGGAGTCGAGACACACCCCATGATGCTACCAGGTCCTCTGAAGGTGACAGTTGTGTTGGGCAGAAGATTTGTTCCTTTGGACAATGCTGAGAGATTGGAGTGTATGACAGCAAAGGGGCTGAGAACTCTTTTGTGATCCGGGAAAGCAGCAGGACTTGGATCCAGCCTCCCAAGCCCCTCTGGTCAGTGGTCTGTGGCAGGCAAGCAGCCATGGGGTGAAGGTGGCACCTCAAGGACAGCAGGCACAGAGAGTGTGGGCAGTGTTGGGGGCCTGTCAGAGCTCTGTGTCACCACTGCCTGGGCAGTGACACCACTCCCACGGGAGCCACATCCTCCTCCCGCTGTGCCCCTCTTCTCCCTCTCAGGCTGGTGGCAGAGGGGGCCGGAGCATCTTCTCCCCCCACAGCCGATAACGGTGGAAGGCAGCTGTGCCACCAGAGAACAGTGAGTACCCTGGTCACCTTTTCATCCCAGTACTTCAGGACCTTTTCCTCCCTTTGTGACGCAGTTTGGCTCCATTACCTCGGCCTTGGCACCCGGCCATGTCCCGGGGTCTGAAGTTATGGATTCAACAGCCGGAGAAAACAGCCCAGTGGGACGTGACGTGGGAGGACTCTTGGCCCAGCTCCAAGGCGTAGGCAGACCACAAGGATTTCTTTCCCAGCACCCCACCAGGCAGCCAGCACAGGGACCCCTTCCAACAGGCTTTGTCCTGCTCCCCAGCTCCTTGCCCAGCTGCTAAGGGACTGCTCTCAGTCTCAACGGGTCCAACAAGCCCACAAAAGCCAGGCAGAATCCTAAAGAGCAAAAGGGCCATCCTGGAATGCAAGAGGCACCCCAAATGGGAACATCCTGCCGAGCTGCCTGGGCACAGCCTCCAGCCCCAGCCCAGCCTCTCCCAGGCCCTGTGAACTGGCAGGCAGCTGGGTGATCCCACAGTGTCTCTCCCCATCCTGTCCAGCTGCTGGCTCCTTCCCAGCCGGCTGACAATCCAGGCAGCCTGAGAGAAGTCCCCAGGTTAGGAATCCTACAACCCCCCACACCCCCTCCCAGCCCGCCCTGTGCCGGGGCAGTGAGGGCTGCCAGTGAGTAGCAAGGATCAGCCAAAAACAACCCCTGACACGCAACAAGGCTATTTTGCTAATTATTTCAGTTTTCAATCTCCAGGCGAGGTGGCTTGCTTAGGCTAATAATTGCTTCAGTTGGATTTTATCAGGCTAATTAATCAGTTAATAAATGACTTTGCTGCATGGGGACAGATGTTGCAGCCGTCTCCTTAGTTGGGGACTGGAAAAAACAGGGAAGGAGCACAGCCCATGGGATTTCCACAGCCCCACAGCGCTGCCCCTACAGCTGTGGGGTGTCATGGGGCAGAGAGCTCAAAGCAGAGACCACCAGTCTGCCGAGGTGCAGAGCCATCCCTGGGAATGTCTGCAGCAGCCCCTGGTGGGAGGGGACAGGACTGAGCCCGTCCCTCCACGCAAAGCCCTTGGGACTCAGTTTTCCTCACCGGTACCTCCAATTGATGGCAAAGCTGAAAACTGGGAAAGGCAAGTTGGAAAATAAAGAAGTCATCACTTCAACACAGAAAACATGGAATTTCTTTTTACTGCCCGGCATGGGTGTTCTCCTCTGTCAGCAATACCACAGGTGAGCCTTGGGCACAGCAGTACTGGGGGATTCAGGTCCTTTCCTCTCATTCCTCTGTTCCCAGGATGGCTTTGATGGCTGAGTGAGCTCAGTCCCAGATGTAAAAGCTCAGTCCTGTGGGGTTCCCTTCTCCCAGCCCCCAGCAGAGCTGGAGGGGGTCTCACCACAGGAATCAGGTCTGGAGCAGGGTGGTGGGAGGGCTCAGGCTCTTTGGACAGGCTGTGGGAAGGGGCAGGAGGGGCACTGTGGGTCCTGTGGCAGTACAGAGTGAAGGACAGGGAGCCCCAGGTTCAAGAGGAGCTGTATGGGATTTCCCAGGGGCCTGCACCACCATGGGGTGAGGAGCTGGGAGCAGCTGGCTTGGCAGTCCAGGCAGGAGAAGGCTGGGTGAGGGGCAATGGTCACGTCCTCCTTTTCCCTCGCCATGCCACTGACAGGCCAGCACACGGGAACGCTGTCTGCAGGTCCTCACGGAGCTGGGGGAAAAGAACAGCCATCAAACTGTGCCAGAGGGGGGTCCCTACCCCCTGCCCCCACATAGAAAGGGCCTGATCCTGGATTATGGCAGCCAAAGGAGGGTTTCCCCTTCATCTGAAAGGGCTCTGGATGACATTCAATGCAAGATGCAGCCATTCCCCTCCCTGAGTGAACCACAGCTGGCAGATGCAGAGTGGGATCTCCTCCTGCACACCTCACCTTGGACAACACCAGCTCCTGCACCGTGGTGTTCCCCAGGTCCAGAGGACTGGTTAGCCGCAGTGACAGAAAGAGGTGAGATGCACCTAGGGATTAAAAATAGGACTCTGGTTATTGCTCATGAACCCTGGACTGTGCCAGAGGACCTGGGGGTCTCTCCTCAGGGTTGCTGGCACAGACATGGAACATCCTCCCAGGCTAATTGTGTCATGGACTCACTACACTGTCAAAAGAAGCCTCTCATGTACTGAAAACCACATGTACCCCAAAGCATCAACACCTCTACACTGAGAGCACAGCAAGAGGAGTGGAGCTCCAGGACCCCCTGCACTGGCCCCAAGCACTGATGCTGGGGGTGGTGATGCCCATGGGCATGGCGCTTACTGGTGTTGGATGAGCCAGAGGGGCAGACTGGCAGCAGCGTTGGCAGGTCTGCAGGTGTGCTGAGGGTAGTAGCCTCTGAGATCTGGGCTGAGCTGCTGGCAGGGGAAGAGGGCTCAGTGCCTGGGCAAAGAAATGTTAGGTTAGTGCTGTCTGCAGAGGTACAGGATGCTCCTGCAGCTGGGTACAGGCCTAAGTGAACCTGCCTATTTGAAGCCACCCAAGTACATTGGACTCCTATAGGGATTCACCATCCTGACCCTGTCCCTGTCTTCCAGGTGGCCCCCAGCTGAACCCACCCATGGCTGCACCAGGGGTCCCAGATACTGTCAGGGTACCTGGAGTCAAGTCCATAGTTGAGGGGAAGATGTCAGGGGTGGTCCTGTCAGAGTAGCTTGAAGAGGAGGTGCTCATGGGGTCTGATGTGCTGATAACAGGGCTGGCAGTGGTGTCTGCCAGGGTTGCCAAGGACTCCATTGAATCTTCTGTAGTTATGGTGGGAGGAGGCTCAGTGGGAGCTGAGGTGTTGCCTATCTCTGAGGATGTGCTGGACTCCTCTGAGGTGGAGGCTTCTGTTTCAGGGCTGGAGGAAAGGAGGGTGGCTGTGCTGGTGGAATCAGTGGTAGGCAGCAGTGGTGAGCTCTCCATAGGTGTTGAGGAGGTAGTGAGAGCTGGGGACACAGTTGCTGTCACACCCACATCAGTGATCTCTGCAAAGAGTTGGGACAGTGAGAGGCACAGGGGTTGGTGGTGAAAGGCTGAGTCCATGGCTATGCTGTGGTGCAGCATCACCACCACAGTGAGCTCCCCAAGGAACTCAGAGCTGCACATCAGCCATGGAGCATTGGGAGTGGGAGTTCCTGTCCTGTGTGGATCAAACACATGGATTTCTTCAATGGGTATCAGCCAGGCAGACCACGTAAATCCCCAGCCTGACAAAGCAGGAACAAGCCATGGCCATCGCTGGTTTCAGGGCAGAAACTCCTCTCGGCGCCAGTCCTAAGACCCATTCCACCATCTTCACCCATCCCTGGAGGAAGTCAGACAAACCCGTCTGACAGGAAGAGCCGAGCAGGAACCGGTGACCGTGAGACGGTCTGGAAATGCAGCAGCAGCAGTTTAAACAAACCCTCTGTGCTGCAGATAGCCAGGAACTGATAGCGGCGGGTGTAAATAATGGCAGTGGGGGAAGAAGCCCCACAAAGGAACAAATCCCAGCTTGCAGCTCAGGATGAGCCGTTACAGACGTGCTGTGACCCACAAAAGCTCCGGGGGGAGGGGTGGGACACAGGAGGGCTGTCCTCTCTTCCACTATGGACTGTACTGGAGAAGTGTGCTGTCCCCAGAAAAGCCCAGGGATCTGTAACCCTCTCCAAAGGACAGGTAGGACAGCCTAGCTGCCTGGACCTTTGTCAAGGGGTGTCTGTGAGGTGGTGGCTTTGGGATACCAGAGTTGATTTCCCAGTGATCCCAGCACAAACCCAGTGAGTCTGGGGCTCTGCTCCCATGAGGATGGGAAAACAGACCACAAGCTGCCATCTGCTTTCAGCCAACCCAGCCAAAAACTTCCAGAGCCCCTGGCAGCCATGCTCTCCCTGCACACAGCAGCTGGTTAAATAAAAATGCAGAGAAGGGCAAAGGTCTAACTCCAGCCCTTGCTAGGTCAGTGTCTGCACAGAGGGGCTTCATCCTCACAAAAGCTTCTTCCCGTTTAAGAAGCAGGAAACACAGCATTCTACCCCACAGCATTCCACCCTCCTGCACCCCACAGCTGCCACCCCTCCACCCTGGGGAATGATGCTCCCTGCTCACCACCCACCCTGTGGAGAGCATCACATCCCACTCAGCCCTTACCCAGAGCCAGGTGCAGCACAGCGAAGCAGGTGAGGCTCAGCAGCAGCAGCAGCAGCAGGGACCAGGGCAGGGGCAGGGACAGCCCTCCTCTCTGCCCAGCCATGTCCAGGTGAGCAGGAGCTGACAAACCCCCACAGGCACTGCTCTGAGTGCTCCCCACAGCCCCAGCACTGGGCTTTCCAGGTCTCCTTCACCCAGCAGAGGAGGAGCATCCAGGTGGGTCCTTTTACCCTCCAGGTGCTGGCAGCAAGGCAGTGGGTTCCAACTGACACGGACACTCCCAGGGACTGCTGCAATGCCCAGCAAACATCAACTGCACGGCTGGACCCCGAACAGCCACAAAAAGTGGGCAGGGCAGGCCACCAAGGCCACCGCTACCACAGATCTGGCTCCTGTGGCCGTCCTCTGCCTGCTGCGGGGAGGGTGACAATGGAAAAAAGCCCAGGGATGAGCCAGGCTGCCTGGAACCCCGCAGTTCCAGGGGTGGTGTTTGGTGGTGGCTCCCAGCACCAACACCCTCAGGAGACAAGAGGCAGCTCTGTCTGAGCTCGAGGAACTGGCCAGGAGAACAGGCAGCGCTCAGGAAGGGCGTGCTCCAGGCTGAGGGTTTGTCCCCTGGGCTGTCTGTACAGCATCACTTCCCCGTGTCACAGCGTATCACGGCCCAAGTGTGCTGCTGACAGCTGGGGCTGCTTCCTTCTTCGCAGGGTCAGGGACAGGAGCACTCGGAGGCGCCTGCAGGCACTGGGCCAGTATTGGCATTCCACAGGCAGGCAGGCATGCTGGAGGATTGTCAGGGCAGAGCCACCCTGCTGTTGAACAGCTGCATGGGGACACTGCCAGGGCACAGGCACACAGAGGCCACCATCAGGGTACTGGCACTCTGAGGAGGTGCTCTCACACCGTAGGCATCAGGCCAGGGTGCAGGTACTCTCTGAGGATACAGTAGCTCTGCTGGGGTACAGGGACACCAGGAACATGTGCATGGCCAGGGGTACTGGGGCAGGGTACAGTCTCCCTGTCCTGGCTGAGGTGCAGGGAGTGGGCTGTCACCAGGGTACATCTGCAGTCCCAGGATTAAGGCTCCTTGCAACAGCCACCAGGATGCAGCCACACTGACAGGACACAGGGGCCCAGGAAGCAGCATTGCCAGGGGACAGCTGCCTGAGGGGACTCCTGGGGTACAGACACACTCCTTGAGGTACAGGGAATGTAGGTTCTCCAGGGGGTGTGTACAGGATTAGTGCTGGGAGCACAGTCACATGGCAATACTGTCACACCACAGCACGGGTCCACAGCCTGGGACCCACCCACTGGCTGCAGAGCCTGGACACCAGGTGGCCCCTGGGAGAAGAAGCCAAGTCCCTGGCTGAGCAAGATGGGAGATCCCGTGTGGATTTACCCCCCATGATCCTGCCCTCCGGGTGCCCTGTAGCTGTACTCACCTGCAGTGTCACTGGGGGTCTTTGGTTCTGGTGGGGTGGAGGTACCAGGGATGGTCCTAGACATGGTCCCAACTGGCTGGCTGGGGACAGGGGTGCTCCCAGGGACCCCTGTCGTGGTAACAAGGGAGGTCATGGTGTCTGATGGGGTTGTCAATGGCCCATCTGAAGTGTCTGTCACCCCTGGGATGCTGGAAGAAGAGGTAGTGCTGGTCTCTGGGGATGTGGTGCCAAGCAGTGTGGTCGTGGCTGGCCCTTGGTGGGTGCTGGTGCCAAGTGTGGTGCCCACCCCAGTGGAGGAGAGAAGAGTAGAGGTGCGGGGAGGCAGTGTGCTCGTTTCAACTCCAAATGAGCTGACAGACAGGGCTGTGCTGGTCCCCACAGATGTGAAAGCAGTAGTCTTGTCACACTTGGGTATCACAGCCAGGGAGGTTGGAGTTGGAGTGCTGGTGGTGGTGAGCCCCAGCCCTGCTGGAGTACTGCTGGTGGTGGTGGGTCCCAGCCCAGGTGACACAGGAGTGCGATGAGCTGTGTTGCCCCTTGCCTGTGATGTGATGTTGGAGGCTGCTAGGCTGCTCTGCTGAGCTGTAGAAGCAGTGGATGTGAAGGCATCCATTGGCATCTCTGGGGTGGAGGTTGCACAACGAGAGGAAGGGAAGGTGGCTGCAGTGCTTGAGCTGGTGTTGGGCAGCAGTGCCATGGTCTCTGTGGGTGTCAAGGAGGTTGGGAGAGTCAGGGATGCAGGGTTTGTCATATCTTTGACAGTGCTCCCTGCAAAGAGGTGGGACACAGCACCCAAGGGCTGGCAGTGAAAGGCTGTGCTGGGCATGGTGCAATATTACTGCCACCATGAACTGCCCACGTCTTGCATCAGTCATGGATCATCAGGAGTGGGAATTCCCTGTCCTGCATGGATCCCATGTGGATTCCCTGAATAGTGGAATGACAATAAGCCAGGCAGACCATGTAAATCCCCAGCCTGACAAAGCAGGAACAAGCCATGGCCATCACTGGTTTCAGGGCAGAAACTCCTCTCGGCGCCAGTCCTAAGACCCATTCCACCATCTTCACCCATCCCTGGAGGAAGTCAGACAAACCCGTCTGACAGGAAGAGCCGAGCAGGAACCGGTGACCGTGAGACGGTCTGGAAATGCAGCAGCAGCAGTTTAAACAAACCCTCTGTGCTGCAGATAGCCAGGAACTGATAGCGGCGGGTGTAAATAATGGCAGTGGGGGAATGCTTTGTGGAACTTGCCCCACAGAGGAACAAATCCCAGCTTGCAGCTCAGAGCAAGTCCATGGGAGACCTGAGACCTGTTGCAACCCACAAAAGCTCTGGGAGAGGGTTTAGGGGTGCAGCAGGAGGGGACCAACAGCTGTAGTTCGAGGCTCCAAGGAGGTATAAGCTGCAGATTTATTCCCAGTGCTCCACTCAAGACTGCTCTTACTTTGCATCAAGTGCAAATGTTGGGATGGCATTTGAAGTTTTCCAGGCCAAGTACATCCCAGTGAGGTTGCCATCTGGGCAGGGCCATTTGGTGCTACTGGGCTGGTTGTAGAAAAGGCAATGAGCCCAGCAAGAACCAAGGCTCAGCAAGGGGGTCCAGATGGGCCTAAGGTCTTCTCTCCCCAGATAGAGACCCACATCAGAGGCAAAAGAAATAGAGCTTGTTGCTTGTGTTCTATAAAGCACTGCCCTGTTTGCTCACTAGGACAGGGCCAGGATGTTGGAGAGCAAATAACACCTGAAGTTTCACCTCTGTGGGTGAAGTCATCCCAGGGCCACCCACCACCCTGGGGAACGATGGTCCTCGCTCACCCCCCACCCCAGGGATAGCTCCACATAGCGCTCAGCCCTTACCCAGTGGGAGATCCAGCACAGCAAGGCTCAGCAGCAGCAGGGGCAGCTCCCTCGTGCCCCGGGTCATGTCCGCAGCCGGCACACCAACGCCTTGCAAAGTGGGGGATCTGAGGACACAGGGCGTGGGGAAGGTGCCAGCAGGGAATTACGCTGCCGAGTGATGGCTGAAGGTAGTTGGAGCTGCTTCCTTGTTCCCAGACACAGGGAGGGGAGGCAACAGCGGGCACTGACACCCCTCCCGGGGCAGGTGCAGCACCTTGGGCGCGCCGGGGACATCGGTGCAGCACCTGCGCCCGTGTGCAGGGGCGGTCCCGTCGCGAAGCCTCGCCCCTCGGGACACGGCCACGCCCGTGGGCACGCCCTTCGCACACGCCCACGGCTTGTGTAACACTCGGGGGCCGCGGGGCGACCAGGTAGGGATTGGCATCGGGACCGGGACCGGGTGCCGGACCCGGACCCGGACCCCGACCCGGGCCCGGACCCGGACCCCGACCCCAGGTACTGAGACCAGAAGCGGATCGGGCCGGGGACCGTAACGCCGTTATTCCCCGGTTCCCGAGGAGCAGGATGGGCAGGGGACTAGTATCCCCCGGGCTCTGGGGGCGGATCGGGACGCGGGATTCGCAAGGAAGCGCGGGAGCTCAGTCCGGCCTGTTTTCCTCTGGCAGCGGCCGCACGGAACCACGCTGCTGCTGCGGGCGGTGCTGAGGATGCGGCGGGGACAAGGGAAGCGGAAGGCCGAGGTCACGGAGGTGCCGCGCGTGTCTCGGAGGAGGACGGAGGAAGAGGAGGCGATACAGGAGGCCCGTCGGAGGGCGGCCCCGTCCGTTCGAGAGTTCAAGTACAACAAAAAGCGAGTTCGCCTTGTCTCGCAGGGCCCGGACCTGAAGGATGATGCTCGGTGCATCCTTTACTGGATGTGCCGGGATCAGCGAGTGCAAGGTGCGAACCAGCTGGTGGAAGGGGCTCCAATGGGTGGTAAAAGCGCTGGTCCGCTCCTTCGATAACTTCGGTGCTGGCCGCACTCTCTGCAGGGGGGTCTGGAGGGAAACATGTGAAACCCCATCCCCATCCTGTCAGTGAAGCACTCCCCTGACGCTGCCCTGTGTACTTTCCCCCAGATAACTGGGCTTTTCTCTACGCCCAGCGCCTGGCCCTCAAACAGGAGCTGCCTCTGCATGTCTGCTTCTGCTTGGTGCCCAAATTTCTGGAGGCCACCATCCGCCACTACAGATTCATGCTGAGGGGCCTGCAGGAGGTAGCAGAGGTACAGCCAGGGGATGTCCGTGATGGGTGGGACAGGGCTCCTGGGGAAGGGGCGAGGCAGATCATCCCTTCCACAGGTGGTGGTTGGGTGGGATTTGCAGAGCCATGAACTGTCCCACAGCCATTTCTCTGTCACTGCAGGAGTGTGCAGAGCTGAATATTTCCTTCCACTTGCTGCTGGGCTATGCCAAGGATGTGCTACCCACGTTTGTGGTGGAGCAAGGCGTGGGTGGGCTGGTGACAGACTTCAGTCCCCTCCGCCTCCCCCGGCAGTGGGTAGAGGACGTCAGGGAACGGTTGCCAGAGGATGTGCCATTTGCACAGGTGGGTGCCAGCACTCTGGGAATGGAAAACTGACTGGTGAGATGTGGGACAAACTTGTATCCTGTGTCTTGCACACTGGATTGACGAGCAGAGAGCATGCCTGTATTGTTGTCAGGATTGTTTGCTTCTCACACCCTTCTCCATGGCTTTGCTTCCCAGGTTGATGCCCACAACATCGTGCCCTGCTGGGTTGCCTCCCCCAAGCAGGAGTACAGCGCCAGGACCATCCGGGGCAAGATCCATGCTCAGCTCCCCGAGTTCCTCACCGAGTTTCCCCCTGTTGTTCGTCACCCACATCCACCTTCCTGCCCAGCAGAGGTACCAGTAGGAAACACTCCAAACCCAGTCATGGGCAGGTCTCAGAGTGTTTCACAGATTTTTTGTGATCCTGGGAGGGGTTGGCAAGGAATGAGGACAGTGACCTGCCTGAATTCACAGACAGATGGTGTAGAGATGAGGATGCCCTGGGGAAAGGGAGGTTTCCACCTCATTCATTTAATTCCCACATCTCTGCCATGCAGAGGGCTAGTTAAGAGAAGGAGGCTGCCATAGACTGGGGACTTAGCTGGCTGGGGACATAACACTCAGGGCAGCCCTCGCCGAAAGGATTCTGCAGATGCACTCACTGCTTGATCGCCACCCAGCCCATTGCTTGGGAGGCCTGTTATTCCAGCTTGCAGGTAGACCACACCGTGAAGGAGGTGGAGTGGGCAACCCCTGGCACATCTGCAGGGATGGCTGTGCTGAAATCCTTCATTGCAGAGCGGCTGAAATCCTTCAGCACCCACAGGAATGATCCCAACAAGGCAGCTCTCAGCAACCTGTCCCCGTGGCTTCACTTTGGTGAGTATCCCAGGCTTCCCACTCTGCAGCAGGACTGAGCATTGTGGCTTGGACCAGCAGCCTGACTTGCTCTTTCCCTATGTTCCCAGGCCAGGTTTCCACACAAAGAGCCATCCTGGAGGTGCAGAAGCACCGGCGCAATTACAAGGACTCGGTGGATGCATTTGTGGAGGAGGCTGTGGTGCGGCGGGAGCTGGCTGAAAACTTCTGCTATTACAATGAGAACTACGACAGTGTGCAGGGTAACATCCCATGTCACATGGGCCATGCTGGGTACCCAGCTGGGCACTCCAGCTTGGCAGTCCCAGTTCTGCTAGGAGAAGGGCTGTGGGGGCACTAATGTCCCATCATTTGATCTCTTCTGGAGGCAGGACAGAAGCTGGCGAGTGGTGCCTCCAGGGCACAGTGCCCTCAGTAGCCCAGCTCTCAGGACCCTGCAGAACAGGTTGCCCAGTGTTGCTCCTCATCTCTTGCTCACAGGTGCCTATGACTGGGCGCAAACCACCCTGAAGCTCCACGCCAAAGACAAGAGGCCTTATCTGTACAGTCTGCAGGAGCTGGAGCAGGGCACCACACATGACCCACTCTGGAACGCTGCCCAGGTACTGCCCTACATTCCCCACAAAATGTTGAGCTTTTTTCCGAGGCGCAGAGGTGACCTGCCATGGACTGTCCCTTATGGCTGTCTCTATCCCCGCAGCTGCAAATGGTCCAGGAGGGCAAGATGCACGGCTTCCTGCGGATGTACTGGGCCAAGAAGATCCTGGAGTGGACGCAGTCCCCTGAGGAGGCCCTGCAGTTTGCCATCTACCTCAACGACCGCTACGAGCTGGACGGGAGGGACCCCAATGGATACGTAGGCAAGCTGCAGGGTGGGGGCACAGGGTGGGAGGCCTTAGCTGTGATGGCCAAGCCTGCACTGGGGGCTCTCTGCAAGCAGCTCCAGCCCATTCTAAGTTCTCTGGGTGCCTCGAGCAAGGGGGAGAGCTGACCCTTGTGTCCCTGTGCCTGGCAGGCTGCCTGTGGTCCATCTGTGGCATTCACGACCAGGGCTGGGCGGAGCGGCCCATCTTCGGCAAGATTCGCTACATGAACTACGCCGGCTGCAAGCGCAAGTTTGACGTCGACCAGTTCGAGCGTCGCTATGCCCCTGCACACCCCCAGTGACCCTCTGTGCTGGGGCAGATGTGCCTTTGCCAAGTTGCCAGCTTGTAGGGATCACTCTGGGATGTTGAAGGACTGTAGCAGCAGCAAGCTCCAGTATTTATTTTGCAGGTCTTTGCCATCACTCAGTGCTTGAGTTGCCATACTGGGGCAGCTGCTGGAGCACTTCTGCTGCCACAGGTTTGCTGGCAGTTGTGAGAGCCCATCCTCAGCATGCCTGTGCCTGCCAGAAATCTTTTGTATAACCACTGTCCCCTCAGGAGTAGCCCAGGTCACCACTGCTACTGGTAACCACAGCTGAGATTTGGGCTGAGCAGGGTGTTTCTAAGGAAAAGCCCCAAGAAGAGGCTCTTTGTGGAGCCAGTGCTGGGCTGTCAGCACATCTTTCAACAGTTGTTTTAAAGTTTACAGTTTCTAGCACCTGTGTTGCTGGTGTTTATGGGGAGATGCACAACACTGCGGTGAAGGGAGATCCAGGTGGCATGGAAGGGGGATGCAAGCATGGACAGGGCAGCCAAGGCCGGGTCCCTGGGCCCCTCTCCCAGCAGCAAAGGCAGGCTCTGGAACGGGACAGGCATTACAGTGAGCCTGCAGCCATTACAGTGAGACTACAGTGAGCATTACAGGCTTCTTCTACCTCCTGCTCTGAGTCCAGTGGGCAGTTTGCAGGGGGAGACCACAAACCAAATGAATTAGTCAAGGGGTAGTGACAATAACCCCCTCCCAGTGACTGCACCACCAGCTGCATGAGCTATCCCTTCCATTGCTCCTTGCCGTCAGCAACACACCCTGCCTGCCCCATCACCTCAAAGTGTGATATATACCATTATCCCACCTGAAACAATGTCACAATACAAGCAGACTCCTTATTAACTTAGTTTATTAAGGACGGCATTTTTAATTGCTGTGCAATAATCCTGTTGTGAGGGCTCCAGTTGACGGCCAGGGCAGCCCCCAGCTCTCCCTCCCAAAGAGCTCCCTGTCTTGGCCAGTTCCAGTGTTAGTTGTAGCAGTCAGTGCTGGGCAGCAGTGTCAGTGCTGGGCACAATCTTGCCCTGGAGACCTCTGACAGGTTTCTGAGTCCTGCTGCTTCCACACAGTCCATGGTGGAGGGTGGAAACCATAACTAAGCCAGAATTCCTTCCCTCTTCTCAAAAAGTACTCAGTGCTTCTAGAAAGGGATCTGGGCAGCCTCTCAGCTGCTGTCCCATGACATTAAAGTGCTTCAAACAAAAGAGGGTGCATGGAGGTGTGCTGCTGAGGCAACTCCAGGGAAGGGAGTCCCAGGTCCAAGAAGCAGCTGGAGGGCTTGGGGGCTTGGGGACAGGCAAGACCAAGGCAGACCAGCATCTGTCAGCCCCAGGGCTGGCAGAGACAGAATCAGCAGAAGAGCAGCTGTTCTGCTGGGGAAAACAAGCAGAAGCAAAAGACACAAGGCAGCACAAACCCCAGGGGCGCAGGTGGAGAAGTGAATCCTGCTTCCAGGACTTGGTCAGGATGCTGCAGGCAGGGGAGAGATGCTGCTGGGCAGCAGCCTGGCCCCCAGCAGCAAGGCTTTGCAGCCACTCTTCATGACTCAGCCCTGCAGCCACCTCTCCTGGTCCCAGCCTCTTCCCTTCTCCCCAACCCTGCCACTCCCACAGGGAAAGCCCATGAGGGGTCACATCCCAGCCTTGAATCAGGGCATGTGCTGAAAGAGCCACTACCCCTTGAGGCCTCCTGCCAGTGCATTGCTCTCTGGTCCCTCAACACCCTCCTTGCACGTACACAGGCCACACCATCCATCCTAACACCCTGCATCCCACCTGTGCTGAGGTGGTGCTGGACATGCCATGGCTAAAGCATCCCCCAAAATGCAGAGCCACCTCCTCAGCTGGGCACAGAGCTCACCCTGTCCCACTGGTGAGACCATGACCCACAGAGCTGTCACTTGTGGCAGGTGGCTGTGCTCAAGTGAGGAACCAGTCCTTGGTAGCACCCCAGTGCCAAACCCCTCCCCAGCAGGCTGCCTGACAATCTCACCACAATGTAGCTGGGGAGCTTCAAGGCTTTGCCTGGCTCAGGGACTCTTCCTCCCCCAAGAAAAGCAGAAGATCCTGCTGGGAGAGGGGACCAACTCTGGCCAGGGGTGAGGAACCAGGAGCAGGACAGCCTTGGAGATTTTATACTGGTGAGCCCCAAGCTGATCCCATGCCCCCTAAGAAGGCATTTCAAGCAGCACCTCCTTGAGAGGGAACACACAATTAAAAATACAAACAAGCACATTAAAAAAATAAAACCAAATCCAGCAGATTAAAAAAAAAAAACAAAAAACAAAAAACAACCTAAAACAACAAGCCAAGACAGAGGCTTGGGGATGTAGCTGGAGGCATGAGCCTTCACCTGCATCCTGACAGGTCTCAGGCAGAGAGGCAGATCCACACAAGGCAGGTCTTGGTGCCAGCAGAGTGAGGTCCCATGTCATCCTTAAAAGAGGACGTACCTCCCTGGTAGGATAGATTGGCAGCATGAGGAGGAAGTAGGGTCAGAAGCTTCACCATATCCCATGGAGGCAGATTTCCATGGAGCCATGAGGATTTGTCTGCCTGAAGTCCATCAGCATGTCCACTTGTGCAGCTGCTCCAGGGGCAATGTCCCTCTGCAGCACAGGGAAATCTGGCATTTTAACCAGTGCCACCTCCTCTGATTCTGGAGTGAGAGCAACTGCTTTCCGAGAGTGTCCCACAGCATATTTGAGAAAGGGAGCTATTAAATACACAACCAACCCCAAACCCCACCCTCCCTCCATGCACACAACCCCCAGCAGCAGAATGGAGGATGAGAGGACTGAGACCTGATTCCCTCCTCCAAGGAGCAGATGTGACCAGAACTTCCTGGTATACAGTTGATGAGCAGGAAGTGCTGACCCTTCAAGGCTGACCCTGCTCAGCTCGGAGCAGGGGACAGGGATGGACAGCACAACCCTGCTAGGTCCAGCATGAACAGCTGCTCCGAAAAGGTCCCTGTTGTACCTGCAGGACAGGCAGGAGCAGCTGCCTCCCCCCAAGCAAAGGCATCAGGGAGTGGGAGTGGTACCTGGAGCAGATCCACATGGTGGAATATGCTCCTTTCCCAGCCCAGCACTACTGCATGAAGGAAAAGAGATCCCTTCAAGACAGTGCTCCAGGCTCTGAGCAGTCCTCCTCATCCCCAGTCTGCGTGGCTCAGTCTCTGGTGATGAAGGCCATGCACATAAATAAACCCATGATCTGCTCCTTGGCTGCAACATGCTCATGTGGCTGCCACTGCCTCGGGCTGCTCCAGCTCATCCTCGTAGTCCGAGATGCAGGACTCGGCACTCTGCCTGTCCATCAGCTCTCTCCGGGCTTGAAGACGCTCGCACCGGGGACAGTGGGTGGATTTGAAGCAGGATTTGTGGTAGCAGGCTTTGCATTCTGTGAGGGAGAGCATGGCTGAGTGCTGGTACAGGCTGACAGACTGCCTGACACTCCATACCCCAGGGCCCTGCACTAGCTCATGAAGTTTTGGAAGCACAGGAAGGAGGATTTCTGCTCTGCATAAGGTCCTTATGGGCATTATCGAGGATGTCTCCTGAAAGGGCTTAGGGATTCCTTAGCAGGCAGGAAGGGCACAGAGAAAAAGCGTTCAGGCTTTCCCTGTTCTGCAAGGTCAGCTCCAGCCACCCAAGCAGGGGCAGGGGAGCTGTGTGCAGGCTGCAGCCTGTCCTGTAACCACAGCAGGAGGGAAGCCAGAGCTCCCAGACACCCACTCCCAGCAGTGACAGCCTGACTGCCCACAGCTGCCAGGGCAGGCAGCACACAGCATGATCAGGAAGGGACCTACCTACAGGCTTTACCATGCCAGCAAACACTGTAACAATTATAATTTGCATAACATGTTGCAGACACAGGCCATACAGGGGGTACTCTGATCTGGCTGGCTAGGCTCCATAACTCTTGCTAGCACAAATGCCACTCAGACTACAAACAGACCTTGGTGGCCCCAGGGTGTTCCCCCTCCCTGTTTTTCCCTAGTATCTCACCTTCACATGTTTTGCACTTATTGAGCTCAAAGGGGAAGATGATGTCATCCTCATTCTGGCAGAACTCACAGATGAAGCCTTTAGCTTGGCACAGCTGGAAGGAGAAAAGATGAGGGAAAAGCAGCTAAATGCTCATCTCCCTGGCAAGTAGGGCAGAAGGTAGAGTAGAGCAGGACAGCAGGCCACAGTGCCCTGCCATAACCATGTGGGACAGCCCTTTCCCAGCATGAAACACAGGAAGGCTGAATCAACCTGTGTCAGGGGCAGGGGAGAGCTAAGATGGGGTAGCAAATATCCCATTTGTGCTGGGTAGGAGCTCTGTGAAGCAGGCAGGAACAGTTAGAATTGAATCAGTTAATTTGGTGGCTGCCCTGCACACCAAAGCCTCCCCATCAGTTATCTTTGCAGCAAAGCCTGCTCCCACGGCTGCTCCTAAGGGTCCAGAGCCATGCAGGAGGCAGGAGAGCAGGCCTTACCATGCACTTGTCAATGTGCAGGCTGCCTGCCTTCAGGAGCTCTGTCAGGCGAGGCATCAGGTCCCCTTTCTTGACGGCAATGAAGTCACTCAGCGAGTAGAGGTGCAAATCCTCTGTCAAATGGCCAGGCACTGTGTCAAAGGAGTCCAGGAGGCTGCAAGGACAGAGAAACCAGAGTTCAGAGCAAAGTGACTTTACTAAGACCCCTCCCTTCACTCCTTATGCTTTCTCTCCCCCTGCAGCCCCTCTCTCCCCAGAGCTCAATGCACAAGCTGCACAGATTCCCAGTGCAAATTGCCAAGGGACAGAACCAGGACAGCAAAATATCCCAGGACTCACTCTTTAGCTAGCCGGCACGTCTTGAACATGTTCTTCATGTGGAAAAGCTGGATTCGCAGCAGCTGGAGAGGAAGGGGGGAACAAAGAATCAGTAAACAGAGCACAGTCCTCTGCCAAACAGATCTGCCCATTCCCTGTGTTGCTAAAATAACTGCTGCTCCTCAGCTGCTGCTCTCCTGTTTCCAAAGTGTTTACATCACACAGGGCAAGGTGAGCACAACCATCATCATGTGTTCCAAGAGATAAACTGAAGCCCAGCTGGATACCAGCCAGAAATTCCTTTTGACATTCCTGTGCCACTGAAGAAATCAGAAGAGGTAAATGGAAAGACATAGTGATGAGGTTTTAAGCCTCCAAAATTAAAGTATCTGTTCTCCCCAGCTTCCTTGAAATACGGTTTACAGCTGGCAGCCATCCACCTCACCCAAACTCCTCTCAGGAAGGCATGGAAAGGGTCTTACCCGCACTTGGTTGAGAGCCTTCACTTTCTGGTACAGGGCAGGATTGATAGCTTGCACGTTGAAGAGTGGGTCACTCCAGATCTTGCTCAGCAGGTCTTTGGAGAAGTTGCTCACGTAGTACTTGCTGAAGTCCCACTTGCGCAGGATGTGGCTGGGGATGACGGTCTGGGCGTTCTCATGGCAGCACTGGCAGAAATACTTGCCCAGGTACTCGCAGTACCGCATCCGCTTGATGTAATCTGTAACCCAGGCACACAGGCAGGGTCAGCCTGGCACGGCCTCTGCTGCACTCACAACACTGCTCAGCATTTCCAGCAAGCAAGGAACTCTGCCTCGCTGGCGTCTCCACCAGCCCAGAGTGTTCAATCAACACTGGGGTCTGCAAGCACCCTCTGACTGCAAAAGCCTTTGGGACCAATAGTCCAGTCTCACGCAGCCACATCTACCTACATATTCAGGGAAGAGCTCTGCAGCTGCTGAATCTGCTGGGAGCTTGAGGACCCAACAGAACACTTTGCCTGACAAGAGTCAACATTGAAATGTCCTCTAAGGCTGGCTGCTCTTTGCCTCCACCAGCTCGGTGACCTCCCAGAAGAGGAGGCTCCTCTGTGGATGGTGCACACCACTGTGCAGGCAGAGCTGGCAATGGCAGTGTAGCACTGCTCCAGGGACCTCATGCTGAGCTCTACCACCACCCACCCACTCAGCATCTTCCCACTTGTTTGCAGGTTCTTCCCCACCACTCTCCAGCTACAGGTCAGGTTCCCAACACTCACCAGGATCAGTCCGGATGCCACAGCCTGCACACCGGTAATTCTGCTTAGCCACAGCCACCTTCCTCCTGCCCAGAGACAGAAAACAACATACATGACCCAGCCCTGATGGTGTCTGGCACCAGAAGATGGGTGCCAGAACAGGCCTGGGAGGTTTATGTGGATAACACACCAACAAGAAAAAGCCCTGCTGCGTCCTGGGTCACACCAAAGGCACTAACCCCAGGCACTGGCCATCTTACCATCCCACAGTGGTGACCACTGTGGATTTACCAGGCTCCCAACAGGGAAACCCCAGCAACCAAAGGATAAGCAACCTTGGTGTTGATGGAAGAGGAATGGAAAGGGCAGGTCCCCTGAGAGCCCCCAGCCACACGGGTCCTTACGCTGGGGTTGAGTGAACATTGAAGATGATCTGCGGTCGTGGCGGGGCCCACTCCAGGTTTCCGCGCACCCGAATCCTCAGCTTGTAGATGTCAGCGTGCTCCCCATCATCAGGAGAGATAGGCAGAGAGTCAGGGATGGGCAGGAGCTGGGAGAGGCAGGCAAGAGGGTCAGATCCTTATCTTATACTCATAAGGCAGTGCACTTGGCTGGACTGCCAGAAACCTGCAACTGCAGCCCTCCAGAAAACTGCCAGGCACCAAGTCGCCCCTCCAGCTGAATTGGGGGCTGAGGAAGGGCTGTCCTCACAGATCTGGACATGGCTATAGGAGGCTGCAGTGGCACAACACTGCTTGGCTGCATCCGTCTTGAAAGCCCAGAAAAACCCCCACCTTAGGCTCCACAAAGGGAGCACTGGAATAAGCAAAGCCCCCTCAGCAGTGTCCTGAAGCTAGGGATTCAGGGAACATCAAATGCAATCAGTGACAGGAACTCACAGCCTTACCTTCTGTGGAGCATCATGCTCAGGAACCAGCCACTCCAACTCAGAGGCAGCTGGGAGCTGCATGCCCTCAAACTGCTTCAGCAAGCCCATGGCCACTGCCTCTGCCGAGTTTGAATTGAGGAAGGAGTGGGATCTAGACAGGAAAAGAATTCTTAGTACTGGATCTCACAGCTGTGTCCTCCTTGCAGCCCCATGCCAGTCTCAGCTCAAGTCAAGTATCCTCCCTCTAACTCTGGTACCTTAATTCTGCACTGCTACACAGGCTTAAAATTAACACACATGATTGATTTCTGTCTTTGCAGCTGTCCCCAAGCAAAGCTGGCTAATGGCACAACAACTGTTCAGAAGAGCAAGCAGAACTTAACTCACTTGGCAAAACCTGTGCCTGTTCACAGGGGAAGCTCCAAAGTGACAGCCAATGCCTGTGTAAGTCAGAAACAACTGCTCTCCTAGAATTAACCTACCCAAGCAGCTGCCAATCACGGACACAGCTTTGTATTTCACCACACAAAGAAAAGGGGTCCACACAGAGGGAGGGAGGGATATCTACTCCAGTGCAAAACAGAAACTGATGCACATGGAAGAGCAGAGTTGGGTAGGAAAGAGAACATGGTACCAAGATAAGTCGCCATGCAGCTGAAAACATACATGGAGTCTGAGGAGAGAAAGGACTTCCTGCTGGAGTCTGGGTTCCTCTTGATGTCTGCATCTGAATCACAAACAGACAAGGTTGAATAGATGGGTCAGGGCAGGGGGATACACTCATTTCAAACCAAAACTTCAAGGTAAAACTCAAGCTGTTCAAAAGCATGTGAACTACAGCATCAACTTCTACCAGTGGCACTGAGCAGCAAGGAGGGGTGCAGTCTAATCAGTCAGCTGGCAGAACTACAAGGGAAGGGCATGGTGGGATGCTGTGAACAGCCAGCCTGAAGTTTGGGGGAGACAAGTGGCTGCTGGTACAGGTCACACACCAAGTCCTAGCAGTAACATGGCCTGAAATAGAACACACAGGAGCCTGGAGAGCAGGACTGCAGGGTTAGCAAGAAGGTTTAGTAGCTCTCTACACACAGTATAGATGCTGGAAGGGATTAGCAATGGGATGCAGAGCCCTTCTCTCTACTTGACTGTAACCTGTAAGGTCAGACAATGGCCATGCCACAGCTTCTCAGTGACTGCACAGCCAGAGCTGGCAGCCTGTGCCCAGCACTGCCCAGACACATCAGCATCCCTGCAGAGAAAGTGCCAGCAGCCATGAGGCCAGCCCTCTGCAGAGGTCACAGACCCATCCCCTGAGGAGGGAGGGGTCCAAAAGAAGATGCAGGACACTGCAGTCCTGCACCCCTCCATCAGCTCCCAAAGAGCCGTGGGCTGCCCTGCAGCTCGGGTACCAGGCAGTATCCAGTGGTACCTTCACCACTCATCCTTTCACTCCAGCAGGTTAAACCCTAACAGGAAATCCATCTCAACAGTAGAAGACCCCTTTGTCAGGACACTTCCTGTTGTACAATGCAGAGAGAAGCAGGCAGAAACCTGCTTCATGGCAGATAAGCCTCCCAGAAAAGGGAAGAAGGCATGCAAGGGGAAAGTACTACAGGTCAGGACAGAAGAGTGGCCAAAGCCACAACCTTCATCCCAGTAAGTCTGCTGTTTTGTACTTCTGGGGAGCTCTAGGAATGGTCTCCAGTGACCACACCACTCCCAAACAAAAGCCTGTAGCTTCCCCTGCCCCAGTGCCTGGCAGGGGGAGGCACAACTCAGGGTTCCTGCTCCTGTACCCCAAGCAGGTTGACTAAAACAAATTTGCAGAGAGCCCACATGATCCCAGCCAGGCACCAACTGCACACTGAGGCCAGGGGAATCACAGCCTGTGATGCAAGGAAATCACAGGCTATGCAAAGAGTGTCCCCTGCCCCAAGGGGACATTTTTCTACAGAGAGCAGGACTGCCCTAGCAACAAACAGAGCAAATCCTGCAAATTTACAGACTCACAATCCTGAAACTCAGCTCGGATACTTGACTTTCATTGTTTGACATCCATTGCTAAAACAGGCACAGGAAAGCATCCTAATGTTAAGGAATCCACATATCTACATCATGCAAACTGAATTCTAGCTGCAGAAAACAGGAAATTCAGGCAAACATCCTCACGACCTTGTAGGGCAGCAGCCAGACATAGCTGCCAGGCTCTGGTGCCTCCTGCTCTGCACAAGGAAGGTCCCACACCATCCTAAACTATGAAGAACATGAGCAAACAGGGGCACACACAGCAGAGTGGGCCACGTGCTATGGGGAGGCAGAGCCAGCACACTCAGGCATTGACATGGTCTCAGAGGTGGCAGAGGGAGCCAGATCCAACCCTAGGCATCCATGGGAGCTAACACTGGGATCCTGACACCACTCGCCTCCTGACATTAACTGCAAACACACCCCAAATCCTCATTAGCTACCCAAAACATCTCTGCTGCCAATGCTATCAAGTGGGATAGTCCCCAAATCTAAGGACATCACCCCACATCCCATGTGCCAGCTTCAGCCGGGATCACAGCCTGGTCTGTGAACACAACAGGGCTAACAGGAAAGATCTGAGCACCAGCAAACCCTGCAGGAGAAATGTGCTGGTGCTGAACACCTGACAGGAGAGATCAGCAGCAGCCCAGCAGGCTGTTCCCTTGCTAAAGCAAACAGGGAGCACATGAAGGTTATTTAAACACGGCCAGCAGACCAGAAGGATTACCTAGTACTACTGTAAACAATAAAAACACTAAGCTGCATGTGATCCCAGTGATTAGGACCTCCAGCATGAACAAACTGCCTGTGCCCTGTCCAATCTCATTATTTCTCCCTCCAGAACTTCTTTCTAGAAGGATTTCACTCCAAGTCTAGTCTGAACAGAACAGGAAAGCTGTGGTTCAGATCAAAGCTATGGCACACCAGCTCTGCCAAGTCAAGCAGGATAATGCTCTCCAAAGCACTTGGGATGGAGACCTGGTACCACATCGAAGAGGACTCTAATCTCATTCAGTCCAGGTTCAGCCTTCAAAACCTAACAGAGCTTCACTGTCCTGCAAAATCCTACGCCAGGCAAGACAGGTCTTCACCACAGCAGGCACTTTCAGTACATCCAAAATACAGTACGGCAAAATGCACTGGAGGATGGAGCCCACAGCAGAACTCCTCTGCATCCACTCTGCTCAATCCTGCCACATCATCCTGCCACAGCTTTTCTTGCTGACATCTGGATGATACTGGAACTAATTCCCAGTTCTGAAGCCAGGCAGATTTTGAAGAAGTGTGCCCGTGCACACACACACACACCTCGCACACACGCGCGCGTGCCCAGGGAGCACTGCAGGGTACCTGAGAACAAGGAAGCCATTGACACTGAGAGGCCGTTCTTGGACATTTGAATCAGGTTAGATCCATCGTTACCATCTGTATGACATGGTGATGACAAAACAGTTGACTTCAGTGCTTCAGCCAGGCCAGAGAGAAAGGGCATAAAACAAGAGCAGCACTCACACGAATAGAGCCCAGAACTGAATTCACACACTCCTCCATAGGCTACAAAACTGAGCCAAAACCTCACCCTCATGGACTGAAAGGAGGGGTTGCTGTCAATAGTCTGGAGACAAGAAGTTTAAAGCTGAAGATCGGACAACTCCATCTTCTTTTTAAAGTAAGAGAGATGGGGGTACTGTTGAGAAGTAAGTCATCCACTTCAGAGGATGAACAAGGCTCTGAAGGAAATGAAAAACCAGGGACTTGGGCTGGTCTCTGTGGGTGATAAGCTCAGCCACCCAAGCTGCCAGGAACAGAGATTACAGGTATTGCAGGTTGGGATGTGACCAATACCCACCATCCAAGAGGTAAATGGTCAGAGCCATGGTTCCTTCTGCCTGGGGAGGAGAAGAGAGGATGGCAGCTCTCCCACCTCTCTAGCTGTGACAGCAGCTATGTGTTCCAGGCAATGAAATGGATTTCTTGTACCAGCCAGAGGCACAGAATGTGACCGAGTTACAAAAGATTTTGAAGGAAAGTCATGCCACCACATGAAGGAAACTGATTGCTCTGCTTATACTCAGAATTCAGCCATTTCTTTGGGAAAAGCCATCCTGAAGGCCAGAGGGACAGGGTCTTCTCCAGCAGGACTGACCCAAACACAACCATACCAGGAAGTCTGTTTCTATGAAAGAAGCCAACACAGCTATTTCCTCCTACCTCGGATCTCATACTCTTCCACATCCTCCGCAGAGCCAGAGTCAGAGAGCCTCATGGAGCCATGGGAGCTGAACTGGGACCCACTGTCTGTTGCCAGGAGACCTGGGAGAAAGGCATCACAGCCAGGTCACCAGTGGAAGTGCTCCAAAGGGTCACTGACAGCTATGGGAGATGGGGATAGCCAGGTACGGCCAGGGAAAGGAGGGATGGAGCTCAAGGATGGAAAACACTATGGGTTCAAAATGAAATCGCATTCTGTAACTCAGTGTCAGCATTGTTATCAATGGATGGTATCTGTCACATTATGGTCTTCAACAGCAACAGCTTCACAAATCTTGGCACCACCTTGGTAGCAATTAAACTGTTTCCAAGGAAGGGCAGGAAGGCAGGCAGCTACAGGATAGGCAATGGACAGAAAACCTGCACCCCAGTAGCTGATAAGCCCAAAACATATCACCCACTGTCTGAGCCCATCTCCTGGCAGGTAGGGAACAGGTGCCTGGTGCGGATCTGCTGGCGCCGAATGCGAATCTTTTGTTTAAGCTCCTGGATCTCCTTGTCACTGTCTTCCTCCTCCTCCTCCAGCTGCCGGCTCATCATGTTGCATTTCATCAGCTCAATGGCAGCGATCAGGGACTCTGAGATGCTGAAGTGGGCGTTCTCCTGCAAGAGCAAAAGTATTCAAAGCTATGCCTTGGACAAATTAGGAAGACTTGGTAAAATTTTGTTCCCCACCTATGCCAGGAAAGAGCTTATTACTCATGGATGGTGGCAGAAAGATGTTAATCTCTGTCAAAATATGACTCTTTTATGAGGACCTAGAAAACAAAGCCTTCTTGGGCATCAGAATACTCATGAAACACAAGAGGCATCCTACAAAGAGAATGTGCAACACATCCACTCTGGGGGGTCAGCACACAGCCCTGAGGGGCCCTAACATGTTGCAAAGCTGCCATGCATATGAGAGATGGACAGATCCAGCTACCAGACACCACTGGAGTGTCACTGGAACACCAGCCTTGGAGTTCTGTGCACAACTCTACAACAGCCAATACCATGGCATTATCCCCCTCCGATGGAAGTATGATACTGAACCTGCAGTAAGATACACACAGGCTTCCCTCACCTTCTCCAGGTCTGCACAGCTGCCAAAGTCCTGCTCAGAGAGGTAGCTGATGAGGGACTGCCCTTCTGAAGGTCTCCTGAACATCCCTTCCCCTGAGCTCAGGTACTGTCCAGAGTCTAGAAAAGCAAGAAACACAGGTGTGAGGGAAGGACCTGCTATATCCATGCCACCAAGCCCTGCCAGCACCCAGACAGCACCTCACAAGCAGGTGCCAGCACTTGAAGCCACTGCAGCCCATGGAGGAACCTGACCAGGATTGAGTGTCCCCACTGAGGCTGGCTGTACTCACCATACTCCATGTAGAAGGAGCTGGGTGTGCTCACTTCACTGCTCTGTGTGGAAGCAGAGACTGGCCCTCTCCCTCCACCTGGATCACCATGGGATTCTGGAAGGGAAGATGACATCAGGCACACCTCCGTACCTCAGAGGCGCCCTGCTACTGCACAGGGTGAAATGAAAGGGGCTCAGCATCACACACACAGGCACAAATGGATGGAAATAGAGACATTTTCCTGCTCCATGCCACAGCTGAGGGCAAGCCTAAGAGGAGACAAAACTAGAAAGGCATTTCAGGCAGGAGAAGGGGAATGAAGGAGAGAAGATCATGAGAGACATGGAACAGTCACATGGACCTGATTTTCTGAGTATGGAGGATTTTAGCCTGCTAGTACCTGCGGATTTCTTCCCAAGGGAAGATTTCTTGGCCACTAGCAGGCTAAAATCCTCCAGACTCAGAAAATCAAGCCCACAGTCACATCCTGTGCCTTCCTCTGTTCACCCCAGAGGGAACACTTGGGGGACACAACAGGCTCCAGCAAGTACCTCCCGCCATGCCTTTCTTCCTGAGGGAACATTCTGAGGGCAGAGTTATCCCCCAGAAGAGGGAACAGGAGACAGGGAATCATGAGCAGCTAAAGGATCTGTGCAGGTTCCTGCCCTGCAAAGCAGCCTGGACACCAGTGTAAGGAGGCATCTGAAGGACATGCTCCTGCTCCATTACAAGGCAGGACACACAGCGCTGGAGCCTGGGAGCAGTGCTCAAGGTGACCTACACGGGCTGTGGGCAGGGCTCTGCCCCACACATGCACTGTGGTGCAACTCCCTGCCAGACTGAGCCAGTGGAGACTGCCAGGAGCTGGCCTGACCTGAGACCAAGAACAGGTGGTGCTCTACAGAGAGCCATGGCCCCAGGGAACACCTGGATGGAGTGGCTGTGAGACAGAGGACTGCTGAAGGAGACTGAAAACACCCTGCCAGGAGTGGGACAGGAGCATACAGCCCTGGATACAGGGCAGGTGCCAGCTCACAATCCTGAGCACAACAGAAGGGCAATCCTGTCCTGTCAACCTCCTATTCACTTTTGTTCCCATCTTTGTGCCATAACTCTGATGTGGCTGGAGGCTCCTGAGCCCACCAATACCAGCCTCTCCCTGTCAAGGCCATGAAGCAGCAATCACCAGGATAGAGCCTGGATCAACCCACCCCACAGGCTGGGAGACAAGAGACTTGCCAGGGAAGGAGACTCTCACAGCTACTCACAGCAGCCTGACAGGGTGTCCGGCAGCCACCTCAACACAGAAACCACCTCATGGGGTGGATGCCTGGGGATGCCACATACAGCAGAGCCTGCTGCTGAAAGGGAATGCAAGGCAGTGCTCAGTATCATCTGTTGGAGCAGGACACAGGGCTGGACACATATCTCTGAACACCCATCACCCCCAGGGAGAAGCCTTCCCAGACACAGAACCCTCAGCACACAAATATGAGCTCAACAAACCCAGTGCCACTGTTCAGTGGATGCAAAACTAAACAGCCCCTTTTTTTTTTGAGCTGCTGACTTTTTTTGCATGTGGTGCAGTGTTGGCAGCACCCCAGCATTTCTGCTCAGGGTAAAATCTACCCTGAGACCAAGAGAGCATCCAGGAGCCTTAGCTGTGGGTGCATACACTGAATATCAGTCAACATCAAACTACCCTGTGCCACAGATCCACAAAATAAAAGGAAAAATTAGCTGTTCAAGCCCACGCCTGGTTAGCTGCCAGCCCATATTCACTAGGTAAGAGATTAAACCTCTCCTGGCTTCCGAGGCAGTGGGTGGAGGGAAGGGCAGGGGATGCAGCTCAGAGGCTTGGTGGCCAGCACTCCCTAATGCCATGCAGGGGAGCTGGACACACTTCTGGGTCTGGTCCACTGCTTCCACAAACCAAGCTGGGATTTTCGGTCAGGTCACATGCATAAACCAGACCACACTTCAAAGCATCAGCTGGGACACAGCAAAGATTTTTTTTTTTTTGGGTTTTCTAGATGAACACTAATGGATTGATGGCAATCCTGAACTTGATGCAATGATCACTAATGAAGGGCTGTTATACTGGCTCCCAAACCTGCCACTGGATCTTCTATTATAATGGTGATATCCCTGAGGCCTCCTGGGCAGACAGAGGAGGAGAAGGGCAGCGTTAAGGGAGAGAAAACAGAGACAGACTAGTTACTACTCAGCAAGTACCTCCACTTCTCCAATGAAGGCAGCATCAGGGCAGACTCTCACAAACTGGTAGTCCCCTCACACCACACTCTCCCCATCCCCATGTATATTCACTCACTCAAGACCACTGGAGAACCTAGCAGGTTGCCAGTGGGATGACATCCTTCCAGTTGGATGAGCCCAGGCCCCAGTCCCATATCCCAGGCAAGCAAGGCCAGGGGAGAACAGCTGATGCCACAGCATTGCTGCCATTTTCTAAGATTTTAGCAAAAGCTGGCAATACCAGTAACAGTCCAGCCCAGGGCATTCTGGGAAGCAAGATGTCATCCCATCATTCCAGTGTGGAGCTGAAAAGCTAAGGGAAAAGACCAACCACTTGCCCACTGCCCCTCTCTCCAGTGTGATCCATGGAATCAAGAGGGTGGCCTGCATCAGCCTTCTGGTACCAGAGACTCCCACACCCAAAAGCCATCCCAGAAAAGCCGTCCCATTACCGTGCAGCTTCCCAGAAGTCACATTGGTGTCAGAGTGTGAGCGCACGTGGCTCTTCTTGAGGATGCCCTGTGGAGCTGAAGACTGTCCCTCTGAGAAGCTGGACCGGCGTAACAGGCTCAGGCCCCTGCTGCCACCTCCACTTGCCCCCTGCTCCCCCAGGGATGATACTGAGTCCAGCTTCTGGGAGCTGCTGGAGGAGAAGAGTTTGGAGCTACTGCTCTTGGTGCTGCTGGTGCTGGTGCTGCTGCATGCCCGGCCCCGGCGTCCCAAGTTCCCAATGGCCAGGTACTCCGGCCCGTCATTAACATCACTCTGTGGATCATCCTGACTCCCTGTCCAAGTATCCTCACTCTGGCTGGTGGTGCTGGAGCTCATCTCGCTGGCTGGAGAGAAGGGGTCTTTGGATGAGGGGATGTGGAAGCGGGTGACAGAGCTGGGCTGCTCCAGAGGGGATCTGCCCTCGCTGAAGGAAGAGGACCGGGTGGACAGGCAGCGCTCCTGGGGCTGGCTGGAGTTGGAGCTGCCACAGGAACTCACTGGTCTCCTGTCTGGACAGAGGCAGGAGCATGATTTCACACACTCTGGCACAAGGACACAAGGAGACATATCCTGTGCAACGAGCTTGTGGCTTCACACCAACATGCCCACCTACCCCAGGCAAATCCCTCCCTCCCATCATGGGCATACCCATTCACCCCAAGAAATACATAGGCAGATAAAAAGGTAGTCTTTGCTGGGTCTACCCTAAGCTCCCCAGCCTACCCTTAATACCTGAGAGGCCAGAAGAGGCTGGATGTTGGAGGCTGGAGAAAGATCCAAAGCAGCGTTGCTGTGTGCAGGTGGCAGCAGGGACACACGGGGATGCAGGGAGGGCAGTCAGGCTCTGACTCTTGGTCACTGGAGATGGATTGTCACTCTTCCTGGTAAGCTGAAGAGAGGTGTCATCATCAATAAATCAGCATCTATGGGGCTACATGGCAAAAGGGCAGCAAAAGAAAGGGATCAACATGCAAATGCCTGGTCACCAACCACAAACGGTGTGGCAGCCCTGGGAACGCAAGGGTGAGGAGGGAAAAACATGGCAGCACAGAAGGGAAGCAGCTCTTTGTTCACAGGACAGATTCCCACTGGGAAATTACCAGGCTCTCAGTGAAATGATCCAGGCAGCCCAGCGCTCCTGGCAGACGGCTCTGGTGTCCCTCACCACTGTGATCACACATCTCTCTTGTCCCAGCAGAAGGATCTGACGCGCACAGGGATGGCAGTGATGTGCCGGCCAGCTGAAAGAACACAGCCCCCATTTAATGAAGCCTCACTAATTGCTCTTCTCTAGGGACTCTGTGCAAAGAAGGCAGCTGTTGTTTCTCTCCTCTGGAGAAGGGGCAGCTGGCACAGGGCTGCACAGGGCATCACTGGCATAATGAGCAGGAGTAGGCACCCAGGTGTCCTGGGGCATTGCCCATCCCCTCAAGAGGGTGACTGTCCCTCATGACCAGGCAGCTCTGTGTGCCAGCCCTGAAGCCTGGGACTGTTGGAGAGGGCTTTAAAGGTGCCTCTTACAAGGAACTGGTCCTCAGGTACTCTACTGAAATCCTTGATTCAAGCCTGAACCAAGGTGCCCAACTGCAGGCTCCACACAGCCATCTCTCCCACTCTGACCCCTTACAGGTCACGCAGGCAGGACAAGGACCCGTTCCCCACTCTCTCTCCCCTCTTGAAGCAACTTTTACTAGTTCCAAGTCCAGCCTCTTGTCCAAGAGCTCCACATGCCCTGAATGTGACCTCAAGGGAGCAGCCACAGCCAGTTGGCATCTGGAGAGAGCCAGATGTAAAATGTGGGACCTCAACTCACCATGGAGGTGTCGATCTGAGCCAGAAGCCTGGGGTTGTTCTGCTCAACAGCTTCCAGGCATTGCAGCATGGCCGTGACGTGAGCGTCGCTGAGCAGGAAGGCAGTATCTGGGGAGAAGAAAAGTGCTGCTCAAGGGAGTCCCTCTCACCCACACAGTTTGACACACCGGTTGCTCACATGCAAACCAACTTTTTTGCTATGCCCCCTCACTCCCACACAGCTTGGAAATGCCACCAGCTAGATATTTTCCTAGGAAGAAGGAAAAGGCCCATTGCTCTTTACCTGTGTAGAACTTCCTAATGTACTGGTGGTTCCCCAGGAGCGGCCTCAGCTGCGCTGACAGGCAGTGGCACTGCAGGCTGTGCTGCAGCCACAGCTGTGCAATGGCCTGGTCCCCTGCGCCCTCGGGGTCATGCTGGCCACTCTCCTGCAGGCTGATGAACTGGAAAGGGACATCAGGCACAGGTTAAGGCAGGCAGAGACAAGAAGGGGAGCTGGGCTTGTTCCACTACATGGCTTTGGTCCCCTTGTAACAGCAGCTTTCCCATGCCAGTCACCGTCAGCAGGAAAGAGGGCATGTCCCAGCAGCTTCCCAGCCACCAGGGAGGCAAAAGCACCAGGCAGGAACAATGCTTCAAAGGTCAGCCAGAGACCAAAGTCCTCAGACAGCCAACAGCACAATGAATTTTTCATGCACACTGCCACCCATGAGCCTTGCCCCTGACCTGGAGGGACCCCACACTCCCAAATCCAGTCTGACCCCAGTGGTGACGGTCATTTTCCTGCTGATGCATTAACTGGGAAAGGCTATGGCAATGCCTGAGCTGCTGCAGCTTGCAGAGCTGACTGGAATTACAACCCTGTTACCCCAGCAGCAGGTTGGACACAGGGACCATCAGCGGCCAGCCCTTTGTGCCCATCCACAGCAGGAACCACGGATGTCAGTACAGGGCAGCCGAGGACCAGGAGCATCCGCATAAGAAAGTGGTTGGCACAAGTCAGGAATGGGAGGATAGATGCACAGTGAAGTCACAACCCAGAAATGGGACAGCCCAGACCCTTAGAGATCTGCACAGACACACGAATCACCCCTGCACACATACAAGCACTGCTTGTGCCAGTTCCCTTGGTGATGCCTGCTGCACCCAGCCCAGCAGAACTGGAGACTGGCCTGGGAGAAATAAGCAGCCAATTGTCTCAGCCCAAGCCACACCGAGTTCCCAGGACACAGCTTGTACCCAAAACCACAGCTGTGTCAGCCTCCACAAGCCATGGAGCCACTTTACTCACAGCAGCCCAGGCACCACTCTCCCACGGGTGAGGCTCCAGCCCAGTTGTCCTCTCCCCTCCCACTGGGCACACAAGGCCACCCCACCAGAACCCACCTTCTCCAGGTGATGAGCAGAGCCCGGATTCAGCCAGCGAATGTCCTTCACAAACTGCCAGTAATCCTTCTGTCTGCAGCACACCTGCCCAGGACAGGCATAGTCAGGTACACCTCCCAAGTGCCAGTTAAATGAGTTAGTCCTTGCTGCCATGAGAGGCCATGCTGTTTGCCTCAGCTTTATCCAGACAATGAAGGGTTTTCTTAGTTATTCTTCTCGTTAGAGAGGAACTGCAAGAGAGTTTCTGTTTTCTTCTCCACCCTATTGGTTGTAAACACAGACCCAAAAAGTGTCTCTTCACAAAAAAGCTGATTATTTTTACTTCCATCTCTATTTCCTCTTTCACAAGTGACAGAGGAATGGCTTCTGTTTTGGTTGTTTATTTGGTTTGGCAGGGGAGTAGTTTGTTTTATAAGACTAGAAAATTAACATGGCAATTTTAGTTTTCTAGACTGAATTTGGTTTTCTGGACAAACAAAACTAATTCTAAAGTTTAAAAACCTCTTACCCTAGTTTTCTTAATGTGTACATACAGATTTTTTTGCCCTTTTTTTTTTTTTTTTTTTTTTTAATTCCCAACTGTAGGCAAAAAAAGTTGCCAAGAAAATAAAAAGTAAATGGAAATGTTTTGCTGGAGCAACTATGAGCCAACTGCTGTTTGGAGGCTGTGTTTTTATGGGCCTCTTTTTGCAACTCCTATTGCTTGATTGGTGCCACACATGCCTGATCAGGAGACATTCCTGAGTGGAAGAGCTGTCTTTGACTATAGTAAAAGCACTGAGGAAGATAACACACCATCCTGTTTTGCAGGTCTGGCATGAACTGCTACCAACAGACAGATGAGTATAAATCATTTAAACCTCACTTCCTGAAGCCTGTGAATAGCAGGTCTGTCAGAAGGGAGCATTGCACTACTCACATGGAGAACATAGCTCCTCCCTCTGTGGATCTCCCAGAGAAGGTCCCTGGGTCATGCAGCTGGGGACTAACAGGAACAGAGCAGCACCTCAACTAATGCTGCCTGAAAACTTTAATAAATCCAGGGAGCAAAGCTCCCTGCTCAGACAATCTTCCAGTCTGGCTTTTCCTGGAGATTTATTAGCTTGGGTGCAGCACAGCATAGGTGCAGTTTTCCTGACCTGGGACCCAGCTAGCCTGTGCAAGCTCCCTGGGGCTCTTCTGTGCTGCTCTCTTCTCTGTGGGTGGCAGAGCCACTGATGGGAAGCCTGTCCCCAGGCAAGCCCTGCAGCCTTGCTTCAGCTTTCCCCTGTAAATTAATTGTGCTGGTAATTGCAAGCTGAAGGGGAGATCTTCAAGCCTCTGCACACAAGCAGGAAAGAGAAATTCTTCCAGGCAGCCATGGAAGGGGGGAAGGCTGGGTGAGCAACTGCAGGCACAACAAGAGCCTGGAAAGAGTGATCCCATTCACGCAGAGCGCGGGGTTGGCTGCCAGCTCCTGTTACTAACACAGCTAACCAGAAACAGTAAAGATGCAAGGTTTCTCTTGCCAGGCCTCGCTGGGGACTTGTCCAAATGCAGATGATATGGGGCTGACTCACTGCAAATGCAATTTAATCGCTTGGCTGCAGCAGAAAGAAAGGAGAGAGGGGCTGGCCTCAGCACGGGAGGCACAAGTACTTAGAAAACCCATATTGAAAGTAGATGAGAAAGAATGTGCACCCAAGTCCCTCTGACAACCACAGCATTTACCAGGCAAGCTCAATCCCTGCTTGGATCACTTCCACCCTGTTACAAGCACTGCACCCACTCTGCTATGAGCACAGAAGTGAGCTGTAGCACCTGCTTGTGACAAGCACTGAGGCCGTGACTGACAGACAGACAGACAGTTGTGCTGGCAGGACAGAGCCATACCTTGTCATGGATGAGCCCATGGTAGAGGATGCTGTGCATGTCTCTGCAGAGCCGTTCCAAGCCACCATACTTGGACCAGACATTTGGGTTGCTTATGGACACCAAACCTTCCACTGTGGTCTTCAGGTTGCCAAGGAGCTTCCAGTGCTCCTTCCTGCAGAGGAACACAGCAAGATATATCAGAGACAGAGCAATAGGAGCTTCACAGCAGGAACATGGTATTGCACTCTCTCGAAGGAAACTCTGTTCAAGCTGAAACCTTTGGTGGTCCAGAAGCTAGCCAAGGTGATGCAAAGGACTCTGAGCATCCCTGTGGTCTCCCACACATGGTTTGTGGACAACAGCTCATACTGTAATGATTCTTTTGATGAGTGGTAGCCACCACCAGGAGACAGAGAGAACAGACTGATGGCTCCTGCAATGTACCACATGCCCTGCCTGGGCCAAAAAAGCTGGGGATTAACTTTCTAGCAGGCTCTTGCTTCACTGACATGTTCTCTCTAAGACAGCAGCAGCCCCTCAGGAGCACAGCAGCTCTGTGGAAGGGTGTGAGGGCTGCCACATTGAGCAGTTTACATCTGTGTTTACAGAGCAGCCCCCCCTCAGCAATGCACATCACATGGAGAGCCCCAGCCCTGGCAGGATGCAGAGGTGCTCCTCTCCCAGGGAGGGGACACTTCCTCTGCATCTCCAGCTGTACAGCCACTCTCTGGGCCCTGACCTGCTGTAGGCACAACTTGCAAAAACATTGTCATGTTATGGACAGAGATTAGCAAACTGCTGGTGCACTCTAGAGTATGCACAACAGTTCATCAGTATCATCCCCCTTGGCTGCCCTGCATACAGCAAGAAATCACCATTATCTACCACAAAGCAGAAGCGATGGGGCAGAGAGGTAGCATAATTTGACTATGCAAAAGCAGCTTTGGGGAAGGAAGCTTTGGATGGCTGAGGTTCCCACTCAAGCTGCTTGCCAGATGAACAGCAGCTGTCAAAAACACATATTCAAATAGGAGACACTCTCTCAGAAGAACAGGAATGTTGCAAGGTACAGTTAGGAGTGTAAATAACAACAAAAAAAGTCTCTGCAGGGTATGTAATAAAAGCACACTAACTGACACCTTAGAGTGAAAGTTCAGGTTTTCAAGTGGCAAGAAACAAGATGGTGTTTCAGCAGTTAGTGCCTTCCATAGCCAAAACCAAACTGCATTTGCAAAACACAGGGGGAAAAAGAAGGAAAAATTTAAAAATAAATAACACTATTTAAAACTGCTCTCATTTTCATCCCTTGGGAATCAAAGTGTGGGCTGCATACTTCTGGTAATTAAAACAAAGCTTTTTTCACCAATATTCTCTTTTTGAGACTTGCTCACTACAGCCAAACTGATTAGTTGAGCAAGCAGATCATTAATTATTGGCTCTATTTCAAGCTCCCCATTTACTTCCCTTCCTCATGAGGGAAACATCACCATTTTCAGTGGCCACCTAAGAAGCCAACCCATCCCACCAGCAAAGCCTGTCACCCTGACAGCACCAGAGCTCTAAACCAGACCTGAAGTGCATGTGGCAGTATGTGTATGTTTATGTTGTGCTTAGACTAATAGGTGCAGGGCTTTATCTCAGAAGAGACTGAAAAAAAAAAATGCAAAGGCAGTTTCCTGAAGGAGATACAGCTTGGGGAGACACAAAAAAAATTGATGCAGCTCTGCTGAATTTATGGGCTTTTCCCATCCCTGCCCTGCTGATGCAGATATTGGTTGTCTGTGGATGCCCAGAGAAGAATTGGCAGTCCCCAGTCAAAGGGCACCTGCAGCCACTGAGCTCAAAGCATCAGCAGCTCCTCCCTAAGATATTTCTAACACAAGAGTTAGGAAACGCAAGTGAAAGCTCAGCCACACCACTGATATTCCAAGTCAGTGAGTCAGGGAAACTCCCTCCCATGTGATTTCATGCTATAAAAAGCAGGTGATGCACACAAGGATGTGAGGGTAGCACACACAGAGATGTGCCTTTCCAAATGAATGGTCTCATTAAAGGGCTTGTGCATCTCAAGAGGTAGGAAACCAGGATCCATGGCTCTTTCTAGCACAGGGAAACTAAGGGTAAGCAATCCTCGAACAAAATAATATCAAAATGTTAACACATTGAACACAGAAACACATAGAGAATAAGCCACATAATTAAAGCACCTTTACAGAGGTGGTCTTGAACCCACCAAAAGTTAATTAAATCCTGGTAGGACAGTAAGTATCCTACGGGACTTGTTGGCCTAAAGCAGTTCACAAGTTGGACACACAAGACCTTTTTGATACCCAAACCACAGCTGTTTCTGGGCTGGAAAATACTGAAAAGCACACAGTGACACAAGGCTGAAGATATGATGACCCATATAGTCGGCTGCAGGTGGCAGGCAAATTGAGAGAGCACAGCTAACCACATTTCAGCTTTGACTGGACTCTGGGGCAACCCTGAATTAGTAGCATGGTTTCCTCCCCTCCCACTGACAGAGCCTGGGTTTCAGCTGCCAGGAGGGATGAAGAAAGCCCGAGTTCCCTTTCCTCCTGGTGTTCAGAGCATTACTAAGAAATCTGCTTTTTTTCCTGAATAAGGAGAATTCTCCTTTTGCTAGTGCTATAGAAAGCCTGGCATGGGGTAAGGCCAATTCATGTTACATCATGAAAACACCCCAATTTACAAGAAGGGCAAAGTGAGTAATACCCCAGAGGGTCACAGAACAAGACTACAGCTTCCCCTGCAAGAACAACAAATGCTTCTCCTGATCTAGCAGAGCTTGGTTTCCCCAGCCAGAAGGGCCAAGGGTGCTTGCAGGGGCCATGGAGTAGCAGTGAGATCTCAGCTGCATCCCTCTCCTCCCTTAAAGACAACCTCTGATTCAGCCTCCAATTTTAACCACCAGCTCCTCAAACTTGGCACTGGGTCTCCTTTCTTTACCACAACAAACTCCATCTCCAAGTACAGCAACATCAACCTGGCATTGGGAACTGTCCCAAACATAACTGAACCTTTTGCACTGGAGTGATAAAAAACAGAATCCAGCCTTGTAGCAAAAAATGGCTTAATGCTGCCACTACTGACAACAGGGCATGCTGCTTGTTCTTCCAAGGTTTTCTCAGCCACTCCATGCCAGCAAGGGTAGGAACTTCTTTTGGTCCAAGTCAGCAAACGTGACTCACAGCAAAGGCAGGGAGCCATGCTGCTGACTTCTTTGTTTAAAATAAAACCAAACCCTGATTACTTTCTGAAACAGAATCACACAGGTAGCCAGTCTTCAAAAATGAAAAATAAAAATGAAGCTCATCTTTCTTGCCAGAAACATCATCTGCTGTGTATCTCCTGAGCTCTGCAGGAGGCACCCAGCAATGGCTGCTTGAATCCTGATCTCCACCTGGAAGACTCTCTTGAATCTTCTTAGAACACTAAAGAGGTTGGGCTAAGGATGCTGAGGTTATCGAGGGACTTGTGACAAATCTCCAAGGACACTCACTCCTGTGCTGGCTGTCCGTTCCTCCTGCACAAACAGAAAATGCCACGTAACCTGCCCTGCACAGAGCCTGCTCCCGCCTCGTTGTCCCCAGATCTCCCAGACAACCAGCAGCCCCTTCCCTGGACTCCTCTGCCTGCTCCTCCTCCAGCAGGCTCAGCACTGCTGGGAAAAGGGATTAAAGAAAGCCAGGCTTCATGCAATTCATCTGCAGTCGCAGGGAGTGGCTGACAAGGCAGAGGAAGCCAGAAGAGCTCTGCCAGCCCAGCAGGGATGGGCAGGAATAGCTGAGCAGGCTGGCTGGAAAAGGGACACGCAGGGTAACTCACATCCATACCAAAAGCTGGCACTGATATAAAATGGGGACACAACCACAAAAGGTGGCCCCAGCAAACACAGCCCAGAGGTGCTGCTCACTGATGCATTCTTGATCTGCACTGGCAAAGGATGAGGGAAAAATATCAGGATTAAAGGTGGTTTTTTTACCCATGGCAGATAGCTTCACTGCTCATCTGGCTAAGTCTCTCACAAGCAGATGACCACAACATGTGGAACCAGGGTACTGTCCATTGGGATTCAAACTGCCTAGAACCTGCCTGTGACAAGCATGCAGGCAGCGAGAGGCAGTGACAGGCAGAGCAGATCCCCACAGCAGCCCACCTCCATGAGAGCAGCTGCTCACATCCCTCCATTACTCACAGCACAGGCTCCCTTTAGGAACCCTCTCCTCTGGCTGTCCCTGAGGGTCTGGTGCCAGAGACAAAGGTTGCCATCTTTAGTTGCTGCTCTTAACCTGCCCAGCTGACCACTGGCCCATCTGTTCCCCCTAGGACTGCTGTGTCCTCTGCACCACCCCAAGAGCCCTGCTCTCTGCCCAGCAGGACAGCACTAACCCTCCTGCCTCCAAGGACAATGTCCTCCCTGGACATTGGCATTACAGTGCTGCCACTCGATGCATTTCTGTGCATTTTCCTCCTGCTGCTAGGAGG
Organism: Aegithalos caudatus; assembly: GCA_013389925.1. Lineage (NCBI taxonomy): Eukaryota > Metazoa > Chordata > Aves > Passeriformes > Aegithalidae > Aegithalos > Aegithalos caudatus. Next base: position 145,776 of record WEIU01010499.1, read on the forward strand.
AAAAATCCAGCACAAGAGCCTCATTTTCCTCTCCTGTGTTGGCAGGACGGAATTCAGCAAAATAACTTTTTCTTCTGCATTTTCTGTAATCCACAGGAATATGGATCCAGTGATCTCTGTCTTATCACTGTCGGTAACTGCCACAATTGAGTGCAAAGTGGCACCTCACTGGGAATAAAAATGCTAACCACATCACACTAAGGACAAGGCAGTGTAAGGCCCATGCAGGATCCTCCCCAAGGCATCTGTGCCAGCCAGGAGAACAATCAGGCTCCCGCGTGTGCCAGCACCAGTGGAGGACGATGCCCTCCTTGTCCCTGAGGGAGTGCTGGGGGTGGCACCACCCCAGCCTTATTAGTCACACGATGGCAGAGTGTGGTAGCGCAGGACTTGTGTTTGCAAAGGCAAGAAAATGTACAAACATGAGCCTGGAAAGACAAAGCAGTGAATACAGTCAATTCCTTTTACCTTTTGGAACCTGCTGTGTGTGAAACATTAGTAAAGAGGGAGAACAGCTGGAACCATGCAAATCAGAAGGCTCCCCAAAGCTGTGCTATAGCTTTAAAAGCACCGGTAGCCTTTTCCCAGCTGATATGGCAAGCAGGAATAGAGCGACTGACTGAACCCCTCAGATAAGGAATGCTTCTCTCCCATATCAAGTTTCAGCTGCTCCTTCCTCCCCAGCCAACACTTCCAGTTTCCATCCAACATTCACCCTGTGTTTGTGAGCACCAGGGCAAAACCAAAGCACATGTAAAAACCTGAAGTAAATAGGATTCGCCATCAAAACACCTCCAGGAAGCAGCCTCTGCTGCTCATACATGATAACAAGAAAAACCAGGCCTGAAGCACATACTAAGACCACACAGCCGAGGTCACCCTGCTCACTGCCAGCCATGTGCAGGTGCAGGGCCTCGCCTTCAGGAACAAAGAGATAAATAAAGAAATTTCTGTTCAGCACCTAGAATAGGGGATGCAGACAACTGCCAGGAAGGACAGGAGATAGAATCCCAGAGCAGCAAGCTGCAGATCCACTGGAATGGTGGCAGCGTGGCGTTAGGGCAGAGTGGTTTTGCCCTTAAGCTCAAGGCGTGTGAAGTAGAGGCCTGGCAGCCGCTGATGGGGGATACAGTGGGGACAGCGTATCAGCTATTGAGGGTACACATCCGTGTCTGTCACTGCCCCTCCGGTGGCCAAGACTCCTCCCCAGGGCATGGAGCAGAGCGATGCGCTGGTCCCGGGTGGGTGATGGCTCTGACAGCCCGGGCCACTGTGTGCTTCCTCCCACGAGGGACCGAGCCGCGGGAAGTGTCATGCTGTGCAAGCAGCGATCCCACTCACGAGGGATCTGTTCATTCCCTGCTCACGCCCAAGTACCCCCACACCTGTGCCCTGGCGCTGGCTGTGCACACACTCCCACACACCCACGCAGGACGTGAGCTCTCCAGGAGCATCCCTGCGCATCCCTACAGCTGCCCAGGCACCACGCGCCTGCTGGCACTGCTGCCGCCCGCGTTCCTGCACGCACATCCCGCGCCGCGTCCCAGATACACTTATACACACACACACACACGCGCAAGTGTGCGCCACCCCACGCGTGCACACACAGGACGCTGCCGCCCCCAGGTGCACACACGCCGCCCCACAGCCCGGCACGGCCGCTGCGCACCGCACCCGAGCCCCGTGTCACGGCGCCA
>WEIU01010499.1:151921-195210 GCA_013389925.1 Aegithalos caudatus
CTGAGGGAGGCGGCCATGAACGCGTTCGGCGCTGCGGCACCGCTCCCGGGCTCTTCGGCCGCGGCGGGGACCCGGCACGGCGGCGGCGAGAGCCTAGAGAAGATCGACATGTCCCTTGGTGAGGAGCGGGGCTGGAGCGCCCGCTGTGGGCGACGGGGCTGGTGGGTCTCGGGCTGAACCAAGCGCCGGGGACGGGGAGGGGCGGAACGAACCAACGGGGCTGTGCCGGGAACCGGCGCGGGCGGAACCAAACGAGGGCGGGGGGTGGGGAAGGGAAAGGACGGGACCCTCCCACAGCGAGGGCGCAGGAGAGGCGAGGCACGGGGGGCTGGGCCCGGGGGCGAGTCCCGGGCCTGTCACCGGGAGCAGCGGGAATCAGGGAATCGCCATCCTTGGCGGGGAAGAGCCGGGGCCCCTTTGTGTCGCTTGGTGGTCTGGAGCAGGCCGCACACCGGGGCACTGCCTGCGTTTGTCCCAGTGGGGCCCTCAGGGCCTTAGGCAGGGTGACCCTCGAGGAGCATCCCAGGGCCTCGCCTGGCGCTCATAACTGCAGGGTTGGGTGAGGTTTGGTGGTCTCTCAGCTGGCCTGGCCTTTTATTCTTCTCAGGTTTGGAAGTCGGCAGTGGCAAGTCTCTCGTGTAACCTCTTTGCAGTATAAGACCAGTCACACCAAGTATGACGTCGCCTGTACCACGTAGTTTCCTGTGACAATCTACCCCGTTGTCCCCTGCCCTCCTCTTGCAGGGTGTGCGTGTTAGGAAGTTGTACAGACCCATTACAAACCTGCAGAGCTGTGTCTCTCCAGCGTGTCCGAGAAACTGATATCCACACTGTAGATACTTCAGTGAGGTATCTCAGGGAAGTTCTGTTCTGGTGTGTGCACTGAGTCCCCTTAACAGTCAGGGACAATTTGGTGTGTTTGTGGACTGCATCTTCCAGTTTACTTCTGTTAGAAAAAAAAAACATTCATTGGTTTTGTACACTCCAAGACTGCTGTATGATACTACCAGAGCATGATAGATTGCTGCTATCAGAAGACTTTGTTAAAAGAAACAGAATCACAGTGTGAACTGAAATTATTAGTGGTGGACTTGGCCTCTTTGTGGGCCACCATAAAATAAGAGGATTTGTACAATTTCTGCAAATAATTCAGTGAAGTTCTTTGTTTGGGCAGTGAAGGTAACTTGTGAAATCATGTTTAGAGTTTGTCTGAATGTAGAGTAGTGCTACAGCATTCATTGAAAATGAAATCTGTTTTTACCCATTGCACATACTCTTTGTTTTCAGGGTTGCTGATAGGGTTATTGATCCTGGCTTGTTCTATTTTCACATATTCTAATGTTTTCTGGCTGAGTGAACCTTTCAGTCAGTCACTGTTTCATGTCCTAGCCATTAACTAATAGCAGACTGCAAAGGACTGTTGTAGTATAATGAGGATGTTGTTTTAAAGTGGTGGTGTGAAGTGGATGTGTCCCTCACTGTTGGCTGTATGAGAATGTTTTCACCCCAGCTGCTGTCCTCAAGTGAAAGCTCTGTGTCAGGTATAACCAAAGAGAAGATGCAGTCTCACATCAGAGTGTGTTATCAAAGAAACTGACATGACTTTAATCTAGGAAACCTTAAGATTGAGATCATGATGTTGAGTAAATTCTCATATAGTAATAAAGATTAAAAATGTTTTGGTTGTGTTATGTGCAGCTCTTGTGTAGCTGGGCTTCCCGTTTGATACTGTTCCCTGATAACTCTGCTGTTCTAGCTGTAATTGTGGTCTCTGATCTCACATAAGATAGAAGACTGCTTCAGTGTGGCTCCTCTAACAAATGCATGAAGTCCCAAATGTCCTCCATTTACCCAAATAAGAGAGTAGCTGAAACTTAAGTCCTTTTGTTTAAAAAGTTATAACCTTGTGTGCAGCAACTTGCAAAAATTGGATTTAAGATGAAGCAGATTAACTGTGGAGCATGAATCCGTGTTTGAAGTGGCTTTGGTTTCCTTTGTGTATAAAAAGATAGGTTGGAATCCTTGTTCCAGGGACAACCCCTTTGGTAAAGAAGATTGAGTAGACATCAAACCCTGAGTGACCTATATCAGTATCCTTGTACTAGTAGATTTTTGCAGCAAAGTGAATTAATTTTCTCTTAGCTTTCCTTGGACAACATGCAAACCATTGGATAACAGTGTTGTGATTTTTGTTTTTTATGCTGTTTTCCCTGTTCTACCCCTTAGGAGTCCATTTAGGCTCAGTCACAAACACAGTAACCCCATTTCTATCTTTCCTTGACTGAAAAAAAGACTGTCCACATATTTAGGGAAGCTCCCTATTGAAACATGACATTTTTAATCAGTTGTGCTCTCATGATAAAGATGCAGTAAACACAGTTTGACAGACAGCTTCCCTGAAGTTGTTCTTGTAAACAAGCTGACAGTCAGATTAAAGCTGCCACACCTCTTGCTTTACTCTTCTCTCCTGAGCTGGCTACCAGGTCAGTGAAGGAAATCAAACTGGTGTAGCATAATTTGCACTGCACAGACCTGCTGTTCACTTTTCATCAGCTTGTTTCTTACACATATTTTTTAACTGATTAATAACTTGTCTGAGATTGTTTCCCTGGATTATAGACAAGGTGGTTACTTTGGATTGTAGATTCCTGGGGAGAGATGTCTTGCTTGTTTTTTTCCCCATCATTTCAGTCTCGGTGAACATCTGAAGATAACTGATGGCCTGAGTTGTCTCTGTGTGATCTTTTTTAAGTAGCTTAGGATGAAAGAACTAAGGCTGGAATTGACATTTTATCTGAACTCTGCGAAGTCTGGGCATGAGATTGGATTTACATTTTCTTAACAGTTTACAAAAACTAATGGAGTCATTCAAATTAAATTTAATGCTGGGCTGAATGCCATGATCTTATATGTGTCTTGCATTTTCTGGATATATGCATCTGCTTCCTTTTTGCTGGGGCATTGTATTATAAAGTAAGTTCTACAAGACTTAACAGGGACTGGATGTTTATAGTGCTAATGTTTCTGGAACCTTAACTTGTATGTGCTGCCTTTGCAGGATTGATTGGTCTGTCTCCTGTGACTCCAGGCTGTTTGGGGTTTTTATTCAGTATGTCAAATTTTATACAGTATGTCAGTTTTTCTTTTTTCTTCTTGCAGATGATATAATCAAGCTGAACAAGAAAGAAGAGAGAAAGCAATATTCTCCCAAAATAAAAAGAGGGCTTCAGCAGAATCGAGCTCAACAGTTCAGCTCACCAGGCTCCAAGTGGGGAATGCAACAGCAGAAAGGTTTGTGTGCCAAACGTAACACAGATTCCACATTATCTTTTTTGAGCTGAAAGGTAGCATGGTGCAGTGTGTGGATTGACATGGTCCATTCATGTATCTTCCAAACAGTGTCTTTTGATTATAATTCAGGGGTATTTTTAATCTGTTTATACTTGGTTTTGTTTCTGACTCAGTGTGAGAAAGCAATTGATGTGTTTGACCACCAGGGAGCATAGATGCTTGAGGGACTGTCTGTGACTCAAGGAAGAATTGGCTTGCTTTCTGATTATTCAAATTAATTTTAATTTTGGCAATTGTGATGATACCTTGCCCCTTCTCAGAGATGGACAGAACAAGTGCTTATATCAAAGTCTGTGTACTGGGAGATGTGGAGGCATTGCCAGAGCTCAGAGCTTTGTGCAAAAGAAAAGAGTATTTGCTAGTTAGAATTCTCTCTCTTCCCAAAGTATCTGTTACTGCAGACTGTGATTTGGCTCAGGAACATTTAAATGGATAATGCAGAGTGTGAGTTGGCTTTTCTTGGTAAGAGCTTGAGATGCAAAGGAAGTACTCCTTCAGCCTTCTTAAGCCATTGCTTTTACAGTGGCATACAGAAAGGGGAAGGCAGTGTTTTAACAGTGGAATACAAAAGGGGAAAAAGTCATATAGGCAGGGAGTGAGGAGAGGAAAAGTGTGCAATAACAACTTTGCTGTAGGTTCCCCTGAGTAACTCACAGTTTTTTTGATAAACAGGAGACGTTTTAAAAGTATTCCCATGCTTTAGTTCACTACCTGGATAGCTCCTGCTTGAAGTACAGACTGGTTTTGCTTGCAATTAGTTTTGAAAAGTATCTATTTAATACAGGATGATCAAAATATGGAGGAATACTGTCTGATAAGAAAGCTTACCACCTCAGTATGAGCTAATTAGGTGTTTAGGTTGATACATGTAATTTCTTGTTTAGTAGCCTTCCTTTAAAACAAAGACACATCTGTCTGGTGTACTCACAATGATCCCTGTGTTATCTTTGTCTTGCTTAGTGTTTGTTGTAGCAGCAGCTCCTCCTTTGTGTCTTAGGCACAAATGTGTTTAGGGATCAGTGGAATGTTGTGTTACTCAGGGCTCAGAGGAGTTTTGGTTTCTATGCAAGCCCACATAACTGTGTTACTTGAACGTCTCTAATAAACTGGTAACAGGGCTGGAAAAAATTTCCATCTCTCAGCCCAAGTGTGAGAATATTTGTGTGGGTGAAGAGTAATGAATTTAAGTTGTAGATTATCAAACATATAGGCCCTGTTTATAACTGCAGTTGTCAAGTGCAGTTGTTTATCATCAAAAGAGCATAAAAGGAACAAGTATTAGGATTTAGAATTTTAGGAGAACTTGATTTGTCAACATGAAACTCTAAATACTACTGTTTTGGGCAGTTACATTTCTCTACTGGAACTTTACCAGCTTGCCTGCCTTTGTTCTAGGAAAAAGAAAACAACCTCTTTGCAAAATTGCCAGATTAATGACATCTTGGAACATTGTAAATAGTTTCAATTGCTCCCTCCTATATAGCTTGACATATTTTCTCCCATTGAAAAAAAATCTTAACATATTTTTAAGGAGAAGGTGTCATTAAATAGTTGTGAGCATTCTAGTTATTAGTAGGTTACCAGTAGATTTGTTGCTACTCTGTTGCTATTGAAGTTACTCTGATAAGTAGCAAATCCTCTGTGGTCAACTGCAGAAACCACAAATGATCAACAGTGTTCAGTGCCTCTTGGTTTTAGAAGTGGCTGCCAAACTTTCTGGAAGGAAGCAATTAACTTGAGCTTGGATTGTATTCAGCTTTTGGTCGTAAAAAGAGAGATGACCATTGTTCATTTAAATAAAAGTTGTCCTTGGTGATACACAGAATGCATCTGCACAAAGCCCTTATGCAGCCTGAGCTAGCTTGGAGGTTTTTATTTATTTGAGCAGAGTTTGGTTTGTAGAACTCATGAGGTCCCTTTCAGCCTAAGCAACCCCGTTTCTCAGCTTTTCTCATGGAAGAGTGTTTGCTAACCAGACACAAAATGTGTGTACACAGCAGCTCTCCATGGTAAATTGATCTGAACTGGGTTCTCACCAGTGGCTTACCTCATGTCATGGCTCCTGTCTCATGAGGAAGCCCAGATTTATTATCAATGCTGTTAAGTCAGGTATGTTAATACTAAATGTGTCTGTTTCTGTAGAGCTGACTCTTCAGTCTTAAATTTATTTTGCAGTCTGAGGTTCTAGAGGGGAGGATGCTTGGGGACAAAATTGGAGCATGGTCTGTATTCATAGCATGAAGCTAAATGACTCCAGACAGGGTTTATCAAACCCTGGTAATTGGAGATCCTACACACCTCAGACTTACAAGCCTTTTGTATTCAAAAGCTGCTTTCAATCCTCAGTATGGCTGCACTGCCATGCAGACTTCTAATTGAAAACAATTCAAATGTAATATAATTCATGTGCTGTTTGATGTGCTTTTGTGGGCCAATTGCTATATTCTTTCCTCCTAAGTCATGTCTTGAGAACCACTGATTTAAATAAATAATCTTTGAAGCTGTTTTATCTTTTTTTTTCTTTTAAATTTAATAGGTAATGAGAAGCTTGCTGAATGGGTAGGAAGCTGAGGGACTCTGTGTTTTGCTGTGTTTTGGTTTGATGTTGTTCAGTACTTGATGAAGTTTCATTTCAGAGTATTTTAATAGTTTTCTGTGCTAGAAGACTCTTAAATTCTTCATGCAGACATATCAAATAAGAATTTTTCAACAGAAATTAATGTAATGAACTAGAGCAAAACTGTGCTCTGTATGAGAAGCTGATATTGCTGTGCTGGGGCTCAGGCCAGACCTGCTGAACAGCTGAGTGACCAAATTGTCTTCAAATATAGTGGTGGCCTCTGCACTAAGGCTTGACATGTGCAGCCAAATAACTTGTGCTGCCTGCATGGCATCTTAAAGCATTGATCTTTTTCTTTCAGGAAGAATTGTTGAGCCTCCTGTGCTTTTATTGCAGGTTATGGTAAGAATCGTTTGGGGCGCAGAAAGAAGATAGCAGGGAAGAAGCGTTCCTATGGAGTTATAACTGGCCTGGCAGCCAAGAAAGCTGTGGGTTCACACAAAGGAATCAGTCCTCTGAACAGACAGCCACTGAGTGAGAAGGTAATGAACACAACCCTGGTGATTCGTGTCAGAACAGAGTCAAAAAATGAAACATGAGTGCTTCAGAAGAGTGCTACTGAAATACAAAATGGAGACAAATGGTACAAGCCTTTATCAAATTGGGAATGTGTTAGCTGAGTTCTTGTTGGTTTTGAGTAGGCTGGATAATTAGGTGTGAAAATAGTTTTTAACACTTAATTGGGTTGCAAGTCATGAGAGTTGAAGTTCAACAGTATATTCTGTGAGGGTATAGAGGGAGGTACTGTGTTTTTACAAGGAAAATTGGTTTTCTTACAGACCAATGATTCAGCCAACCTGCAGATGCTAAGCATGTGCTATTACAAAAGTAAAAGTTTTTGCAGAATACTAAACTCCATCAGTAGGCTCCTTTCTCTGCACTGCTTCAGTGCATTGTTGCCTGTTTCATCTCATTCAGTATTGTAGAATAGGGATTTGCCTTTGGATTAATGAAGAAGACTAATTTTAAGACATGTGGAGCATGGATTTTTGTCAGTTTAGGGAGATATGGTAATGAAAAAATGACTGCTAAGGTCTGCTGCATTTTGTTTTCTCCTGAGAATGTGGAGGATATAGAATTAATGAAATTGTAGAACGTATTTTCAAATTACACTAGATTGTGAAAGGCAAAGCCAAGTGTATTGTAATCACAGTTTGTAAATGGAAGCTGAAAGAAAAATGTTAGTGTGTGTGTACAGTATTCATTATGCTGTATATGTTTATTGTTTTTTAAGAATGCACAGCGGAATTACCAGGTCTTGAAAAGGAAAACAAACCTGCAGAGACAATCTGAAATGCAGAGAAAACAAGTTTCTGCCCTCAGGAGGCCTACCCTGCTAAACAGGAGGTAAAATACCAAGTGGGCTTGATGAACATGACTTGGCAACTTTCCATAGTGAATCCTGCTTGATAGGGCTGAGGCTAAGAGAAGACAGTAAGTACTGGCAGTAGCAATATGGCCAAGACCCCCTTGTATGTGAAGTTCTACAAATCTGGAAGCCAAGAATGTGACAAACATGGTCTCCATACAAAGCCAGATGTTTGTTATGATGTAGAGCACTCATGCAGTACCTCTATTTGTGAGCACCTGGTGTTCTGCCTTCTGTTAAATCACAGGCAGCCTATATTTGAGCAACCTGATCTTGTGGAAGGTGTTTGTGCCCATAACAGGGGGGTTGAATCTAGGGGATTTTTAATGTTCCTTCCAACCCAAACCATTCTGTGTTCTATGATTCTATATGGAAATGGCCGCTGTGGATTTTGATAGCTCAGAAGTGTCAGCCATGGTTTAGGGAACTTTTTAAATGCTTTTGTGGGAGCTGATGCCATCTGCAGCTTCAGGGCAGCCATTGCATGTTTTATTTGTGCTGGAACTAACATGTTATAAACTGCAACTGAAATGGTCTCCATGATAAAAGGTTTCCCTCTGTGACTGTATCATGAAAACTGTAAGCAGACTTCCTTCATACATATCAGTTTTAATTTTTTTTTCATCTAACCAGCAATGTTTAAAGTGCTGGAGGATACTGAGCAAAATGAAAGCAGAATTAATGACCATGTTGTCCTGTGATATATGAACATTAGGCTTTTATATACCAGCAGTGATTTCTCCATTTATCAGTAATGTGTTCATTCCTAGTGGATGAGGAGCTTATCCCAACTGAAGTGTTCAGCTTCAAACAGGCAGCATTACAGATGTCTTTATGGATGTTTTGGGCACTTTTTTGACTTTTGTATTAGTCTCTTTAAGGTGTTCCCTGTGGAGCCTTTTATAACTCTATTTTTTAATAAATATTACAGGAATAACATGCCATCCACTTTTGTCAGAATTGGAAACAAACTAAATCAGCAGAAAGATACTCGTCAAGCAACTTTCCTGTTTAGAAGGGGCCTGAAGGTAATACAAATTTTGAAAAGAACAAGGCTGTTGGGCACAGGTTCTAAGCTAACCTGTAACACTGATGGTGATGGATCAACTTCAAATATCACATCTGAGTAGAAACTTCAGGTGCACTGGGAAATAGCCACAGGTTCTTCTAGGGAAGTGCACTCATTCTCTTTAGTTACTGTAATCCATTGAGTCTTGCTTCACATTCCAGTGTAATTGAGCAATTCTAAGGGGCATGGAACTTGTCTGTATTTGAGGGTAGTTGCAAGGTATTAATTTTTCCTTTTAGAAGTTAATGTTAGAAAGCATTGCCCAGCTTTCAGAAGTTGCCTTCAGGTGAATGATGGAGCAGAAATACATTTTAGAATCTGATTATGGTTTGGTTTGCTATTTTAGCTATTTTGGAGTTATTTATTTCAGTTATTTTAGTTACTTAAGGAATTTTTAGTTATTTTTAGTAGAATGGAGAGATTAGAGAGTGCACAGCAAATGAAATGTGGTGGTTTTGTTTTTTGTGCCCTCATTCTACATCTGCCATTGTGACTAAGTAGCTGTTGTCTTCCTTCCAAATGGATTGCAAAATGACAGACAGGATCAGGAACTAGAGAGACTTTGCTAGTGTAGTAGCATTTTAATGTGTACTCCAAAATGTTGCCATTGCTCTGTTGGCAGGTTTTTTGTTGGTTTTTTTTTTAATAATTTCGTGTTCTTAAAGTAATTTCTTTGAAATTTGAAATGTCTTATGAAGGTAAGACTCTAACCTTTGAAATCCCTCTGAAAGTACAACCCTGTTTGTGCAGAGTGTATAAACAGCTTTAAACTTCTGGTTTTGAACTTCTGTATTTCCAGCTGCTACAATAGAAATTGAAACAGTATTCAAATCTGGTGTCTGTATTGATGTGTTTTCAGGTGCAGGCCCAAGTGCAGTCAGCAGATGATCTTGATAATCAGACAGTAAAGAGAACTCGTCAGTAAGTATCTAATTTGGAAAATTTCAGTTTTGTAACACATAAGATTCTCATTTTAGTTCAGACTTCCTGGCTATGATAATAGAAGGGGGGTGGATTTTTTCCCCTCTAGGCACATCAACTAGAGTGACAGTGATCCTCCCCCTATTCTCAGTTATTTCCTTAATTATCTTTTAATTTAACTAGGAGTTGGTTTGCATAAGACATTTGCAGGAATGAGGGGGAAAGTGGTAAGAAGGTCAGACTAATCGCTAGCACTCATGAATACCGCATAGACTGGAAGAAAAATGCAAATGTCAGTGTTCACCTGAGCTCTTGTTGTAATTTTTCTTTCATTTAATATGGATATAAGCCTGTGAAGCAGTTTAGAAATGAGTAAGGCAGAGGCCAATGAGGACACTTGGCTCTTCCCCCACATACTCTGCCCATATCATTCTGTGCCTGCTGGGCTCCTTGCAGGGTGTTTCTTGGGAACACGAGGCTGAGGAAAGCAGCAGGTGCCACACAGTGCAGTCTGTCACCTCTTGAATTTGCTGTGTGGGCCATTTTGGCATCATCTGTGGTAAGGAAACTGAATGTTTTAAAAAAGTGAACTCTTGGGTCAGTGCTGTAGTTCTGGTGTACCTCAACAGTGTGTGATTTTGTGCTCTCCTGAATAGGTGTAGGTAATGTAAAAGTACAAGAATCAATAGCCAAGTGTCAATAGCATGAGGTCTTCATACTGGCTAACATTCTGAAAGATTGCATATTCTTTACTGGCCAATATTTTGGACATATCTTTAAAGATACCCTGACTGAAATCTCTGCACAATTTTTTTAAGTGATTTTTGTGTTTTCAAACTAGATGGCGAACTTCTACCACAAGTGGAGGGATCCTGACTGTGTCTATTGACAACCCGGGAGCAATCATAAGCCCAATGTGAGTTTTCAATTAAGTTCTGAAATGTTCTGAACATAAATGAAGTTATTTTGAACCATTTACTACATTCCTTGCAGAGGTAGTGTTTTAGGTGACTTCAAAGTCACAGCTTCTTGTGAAGGCTTTTAAATCTGACCCCTGTCTGAGCAGTGTCTGAATAATATCACAGCTGGATCTCACACATCATCTCCCAGCTAGGAGCTTGATGTGGTGTACAGAGTGGAAGAGTGGTGGGCTGGTATTCACCTTGTCTGTCCCTCCCAAGTCAGGCCATGTCACAGCTGTGTTCCACCTCTGAGTGAAAATGAATGAGCACCTACTTGATGAGTAATAGTAGCAGTTGCTCCCTGATTCATAAAAATGCTGCTGGACTTATGCTTAAGGAGAGCATTGCTGTATTTGTGTTTGGGGAGTTGATGATACTGTTGTTTATAGGTAGTATATTTTAAAAATGTCTTTAGTAGCATTTCCTTAGTAGCATTTTATCAATAAGTAAGACTGTACCAACTTTTTTTGTATTTTTCGGATTAATTAACCTCAAATTACATGTTTGTCAGTAGAATTGCAGATAAAAATAAGATGGTTTCCTGCTGGGACTTCTCCTGTCTGATAACAATAACAAATGGTCTCTTTTTTAGTTCTGCCTGACTTACGTCCCTGAATTTGTGCCCTCCAGCTCTTCAGCCAACCTGCTTAAATGGCTTGATGAAAAATTCATACCTCTATCAGCATTAAGGCTTTCCTGCATAAAACACGTTCATCATGTCCTTTGTAACATTCTTCTTTCACAGTTCCCAGAAGTTACGATTAACTCGTAGTCCTGTGCCACCGTTTCTGATGAAGAGAGACCAATCTGAAGAGAAGAAGATTCCAAAAGGGGTTCCATTGCAGTTTGATATAAATAGTGTTGGAAAACAGGTAAATGCAATTTTCCTCTCCTAACTGTGGAAGTAGTTTCAAGACCAATAAAAGCCAGTGAGGCACTTTCCTCTTAGACTCACAAGTGACAGAAAGAGAGAACTAGTCTCTACTTCTTGTTTCCACTTCCAGTCTTTCCGCTAACTCACTGTGTAACTTCAAGAAAGTAGCAAAACTCACTGTTCCTGTTCTTCTAGTTTGCATGCCCACATGATTTAAATGGGATTTAAAAAGTTGAATATTTCTAAAAGGTGTCTGGTGTTGCTGCTGTGCTTGCATCAGCAGCTGTGAATAATTCAGGGATGAGCTGCTTGCAGCTATGTGACCTGCCTGGTATCCTGGCAGCCAAATTTATATGGCAACTTTTGCTCTCCATCTAGGAAAAAAAATTAAATGTGATCATGTAAAAGCTTGAAAGATGAGGAATTTTTCACAAGTTTAATGAAGACAGGTGATTTGGTGCAGCAATCCTAATGCTGTCACTGAAGGAATTCTTACAGGGTAACAGAGTTAGATGCTGTTCTTGTAATCAGCTCCTTAGTGCCTGCTGTAGAAAACTGCGTGAAGTCAAGGCATTGGTCTTCTTTTGTTCCATCCAGGAATAAGAACTATGTCTTATAGAAAAATAGTCTAGTACTGTACTGTAAAATTAATTGAACTTCTGGATTAGACTTGCTCCCTTAGCTGAGTGAACTGGAAAACAGCCTGCCTTAAAATGGTGAACATATTGCATTTGTTGAAGTTGCAGAGAATCTGTGTGGGGAAATGTGTACTGAAAGTTCCATTTTTCAGTCTGTCCTCAATTTAACTTAAAATATTTTGAGTAGACTTTGAGTATTGACATATACCATGTGTTCTTAATGAATTCTGAAAATGCAATCTCGTGATGTGTAGTCCAATCTGATTTTTAAATGGTATGGGAAGTGACAGAAAATCCAAGTGAGGCAACTAAGGAGTCAAGTGATGATACAGAGTGGAGAAAAAAGTATTCTGTCTCCATTACTTTGATTAAATTAACCAAACACCTTTAAAGTTGTGGTTAAATTCCTTTATTTTTCAGACAGGGATGACGTTGAACGAACGATTTGGGATCCTGAAGGAGCAGAGGACAGCACTGTCTCAGAACAAAGGAAGCCGTTTTGTAACAGTGGGTTAACCTGGCAGATGGACTTGGGCACTAAGCCCACCTACCTAAGACCCTGAGATAAAAGTGGGCAGAAGAATACAGCATATGTCACTAGAATTCTCCAGACATCTTGCTAAGATGGTGACAGAGCTATCTCTATTACTTTTACTTGGAGTGGTAAAAGACTTGATGCCCTGAGAGAGAAAAAGTGGAGAGAAACTGATGCAATGTAGTGGCACCATCTCCTGGTTGGAAAAGATTCTGTTGCCCAGCTGAGTTGTTTTAACCCTTCTGTTATGGTAAAGATTGTTTAAGTGTTTAATTACAAACCCAGTTCTGGGGTTTTTTTAGGGACTGCCTTTGAGGTCTCTTTCAGACTCCAGTTTAGCATAGAGCCTCAGTCCATGGGTACTTGGGTAGCAATGTAGTGGCATTTTTCATGGGAGCATTGGTCCTGTACTTCTTTGTGCTTTTAAAGTTCCATTCTTTTCCTTTCTTGAAAACTGTTTTGCATCCTCACATTCACAAATAAAGCTGTTAGCTGAGACCCAAAACTTGTAACTGGGATGGAGACTATTCTACTCTTATCCTTAAAAGTGGTCCGGATCATACACCATACTGGAGGAATACTGCAGATGCAGTGTGAGAGTCATTTATATTCCAAATAGGTCAACTTCATCATCCTCCTCTTTAAATGAATTTTATATGTCTCTTTATTTCTTTTTGAAAGGTTTTTCACAAACTTAATGCAATAACTTCATGTTTTTGAATCATTTGATCAGAAAAGATATAGCAGTTGGCAGGTATGGTAGAGTTTCTTACCCTCCCAGATACAGGATTCTCATCCTGCATACTTTGCCTCAAGAGGGTTTTCTCTAGCTCTTAAAAATAGCTGGAAGCAAGCAATCTCATGGCCCTTGTTTGTGTTTACCAAAGAGAGCTAAGATGTGAAGCTGATCTGAAGTGGTCAGGCATCTGAAAATTGTCTGAAACTGAGGAACATTGCTGGAGGAAAGCCCTCAGTTTGCCAGCATGTATAAGGCATTAGGCAGGAACATGTAGCCACCTGCTTTAAGCATAGCTCTGTGCATCAGAATCTGCAGGACAGTAACAACTGGGGCATCCTCAGTCTATATTTATATAATCCCTAAAACTGAGGCAGTCTTAAGAATTGTTTCCAGACCAGGCACTGGTGATCTTGGCACTGCTTTTTGGTGAGGAGGATTAGGTACAGTCAGGTAGGAGAGTGGCTGGCTTGCTGCATCCAGGAATGTTTATGGTGTTTGAAGCAGGTTTAACTCCTTTTCACGTTCTTGAAGAATTTACATTTGACTGAGTTGGTTTCCTTGCATTTTTATCTCAATTTCCAAGTTAACTAGCATATACTGGCAACTTCAACCTTGAAGAGCACTTGACAGCAGAAGGGCTTTTTTTTTGTATCATTTTGAAGTCAGAGTGCACTCTGATGCTAAATAGGATTTAAACCCTTATTTTTAATGTTGAAAAATATACCTTAGCAGAAGAAAACTAAATGTAATGGTGTTAAGGTTTCTTTCTCAATTACTAGTAGGAATTTTTTTTTTTAAATAAATGTCCCACTGTTAGAATTTGAGTAGGTAAAGTGTAGTCAGTCATCCTGTTTCAGTGTATACGTTTTCCATGTGTCAGGATGCAACAAAAAATTTTTTTGCATCAGCCTAGATGCAAAACATTGATGCAGTGCATCAAAAATGCTAGTTTGTATTTAATGAGAAGATGCTTTACACTGTACCTTTTGGTATTTTTTGGAGGAATTATTACATTTGATCTATTCTGAAGCTGTTAATTTTTTTTTAAATAAAAAGTTACAGGTTTCATATTGTCTTGTTCCTGTTATAACCACCTGGGCAATACACTTGTTATGTGAATTTTCTGATAGCCTGCAAGGGGTTCTTATTGATCAAATTCTTATTAAATATTCTGAAGAACACAGCAGAAAGCAGCCTAATTGAAAAGAGGGTTCACACTCCTTGCCCAGCTTAATACCCTGACGAAGGAGCATTTCTTGGAATGGCACTGTAGACGTTCACCTGCGTTTGAATGTGTCAGCTACTAATTATTGTTTCAGTAACATTGCCTAATTTAGTGGTTGGTATGGTGAGAGTACCAGATGTGTCAGCCCGAGCACGGATTGTTGCTGTGACATGTCTTGATAGCGAGAATCGCTGTCATCAACTCCTTGTGCTGCAGGAACAGCCCGAGCAGCTTCCGTGGCCGCACGTGGGAGTGCTGTGCCAGCAGGAGGCACAAAGCAGTGGAAATACTGCTATTAATTGTCCGTGCAGGACAAAATGCTGCCTGTAAATATATTTGATAAGGTGTTAAATACTGTGATTGTCTTGCTATTTGATTATTGACATCCTTTGTTCTTCATCATCAGCTCAGGTGTTGGCTGCAGCATCAGGTGGGTTCAGAAGCAGCTGGGCAAGATGGCATTTACTAAGATGTCGCAAAAGGTGTGGCCTTTTAATGTCATCAATCCTTAAGTTAAAAAACGTGAAGCGGTTGTTACGTTTCCCACTTAGCGATCTGTGGGCTCTACCCTTGTTTTGCTGCTGGAACCGGCCCGATACCCAACAGCTGTGAGCGATGCTCACCCAAAAACCAACCGGTGACATCCCGCGTTGGCGGGAAAGCTATAATTTTGAACCGTTTCAGGAGGTGCCCCGGCGTGTCCGGGGCGGCGGCCCCCTCGCACAGCGGCTGGCCCGAGGCGGGCGGGAAGATGCGNCCTCGGCTCCCGGCTCCTGGAGCCGCTCCTTGGACCGAGCCCTAGAAGAAGCGGCCGTCAGCGGGACCCTCAGTTTGAGCGGCAGGAAGCTCCGGGACTATCCGCGAGCCAGCGCCGCCAGCCACGATCTCAGCGACACCACCCAGGCTGGTGAGGGACAGGGCGTGAGGGGGGCGAGGCAGCGGGGATTGGGAACGGGGGCTCTCGGAGAGGTCTGGGGGTCCGGCTGCCCAACCAGCCTCCTGCTCAGAACTGAGTCTCATATGACCAATTTGCTGTCTCTTCGTTAATTTGAAGCTGGTTTCGCCTCCTTCCTTCGCTCTCCGCCCTTCCTCTCCTCGGCTGAGGCAGGATGGAGGAGCTCTGGCAGGGTTCTTCCTCTGCCCCTCTGATGAGATCTCTCCCGTTTGTAGGGTTGTTTTTTTTTCTTTATCATCTCTGCTCTAAATGTTTCTCTTATGCGGAACAGTTTTAAAAAGCGTTGTGAGGTTTTTCTTAGTATTGCTGCTCGCTGCTGTAGTTTTAGCTAGTCGTGTTCTTGCTCTGATACATCTATATGTGAATTTGTGTATATACACATATATGTGCATCCCCACAATCTCTCATCCTGTCTTGCTGACAGGGGAAACAATTTTCCAAGAAGAGCTGTTAGGTGTGTGTATGCTAAAGAAATTATTTCTTATAAGCTCGTATGCTTCTATTTTTGTAATTTCAAACAGCCATAAGAAGCTATGAAAGATTCTGTGAATATAATCAGAGCCCTTTACTTTTTTCTCCTGTGTAACATGGATTTAAGGATATTAAAGGTTATTGATTACTTTACAAGGTACAGTAAGAAATAGGGCTTTTGTCCTCTCTGTTCCTTAAATGTATTCATAAGAATAGACTAAAAGAGCATATTTTGACTGTAAGTACCTTGATCAGAAGTGAAAACACATTTGTGCTTGCATACTACTGTACTAGGGAAATGAGAGTTTGTGCAGGATGTAGAAATCTTCTTACATGATATAGATCAGATTTAGTTTGTTTTTATTGTGCAGTTGGATAAATGAAGTCAGAGTAACTTTAAAAGATATCAGCATGCCATCTGTTTGTAGCTTTGAAATCTTGTCATTTAGACTTTTTAGTATTGAGTTGTAGCTTGAAAGCTTAGAAACAAGCTTCCATCATCACTCTTTTTTCAAGTTACCGTATTTGTTAGTAAGTGTGTTGGCTACACTGTCAGTTAAGTAATTCAAAATGGAACCTTCTTTGAAATTGTCTTGACTTCATATTCTCTCTGTAACATCCTACTTATGCAAAAATCTGTCACTAACAAAAGAAACATTCATGAAAACACAAGCAAACCTTGAGACAACAGTGGTTTGCTTGTCTTGAACACATCTACATGTAGAAAACACCTCTTGTTGGGATATAAATTTTGGGGGTGTTTTTTGTTTCATTTGTACAAGTACAGTTGCACAATGAATGTGTAGGGGACTAATCTGTGGGCAAATGCAGCATAGACATTTGTGAGGGGTTTGGGCTTTTTGTTTATAACACTATTCATTTACTGTACTCTTAAACAATTTGTGGGAATTCTTGTTCCCACCAAGGTTCCCATCTATTGTGATGAATATTTGCATTGTAGTTGTTCAAGAAGCATTAAATGCTAATTAGCAGCAGTGCATGCCATACACTTTTGTGCATTTATCATCACAAT
The DNA here is from genome assembly GCA_013389925.1 of Aegithalos caudatus. Lineage (NCBI taxonomy): Eukaryota > Metazoa > Chordata > Aves > Passeriformes > Aegithalidae > Aegithalos > Aegithalos caudatus. The sequence goes on from WEIU01010499.1 coordinate 168,684, forward strand.
GAACCTTAGAAAAAAGCTAGAACTGTTCTTAAGTTGTAAAAAGCAAAGCTTATTGAGTGTGTGTGGGGACACACATTATGTTTAAATTCTCTGTTTTGAAGGCTGCTGTGACTAACTTAATCTTGTGCTTTTGTTTTGTTTTGTTTTGTTTTTTTTTAGAGTGGTCTGTTCTGTGACTTTTTTTGTTTTAAATAATGCTGGGGACAGCTCATGGGAGACTTAGAATTCTTTGTATGGGACTAACCACAAATAATGTGATACAATGTATTTGTGTGTTAGGTGTTGTAAACACTTTAAAAAGCACCTCCACACTTCAGACTCCCCAGAGCCTTCCTATATGCTGTGCCACAGCCTCCAAGCACATGAGGTGCTGCATGCCCATGTTCCATCAAAGTAACTGGAACTGCTCACAAATTACAGACTCACTTGCAAAACTGAAGATGAAACAAGGATGTACAAACCTCCCTCCTCGTGTGCCTGAACAGACACCTCTCTAGTGTGAATCATACACTGATACAGCTCATCCCCATTCTTGGAGCAATGAAAGTAACTGCATGTCAGTGTAACCACATTGCTGCTTCTGAGGTGGGAATGAATCATATCCCTCATTAATGTAAGTACCCCGCTGGAAACCAGGATCTCACACTGCCCAACAGAGCCCCATCAGCTGCTGGCCCTGTCTGGGAGCTGCTCTCAGCACAGGTGAACCAGCAGAGAGAGTCAGTAGGAACAGGCTGTGAGTGATCAGAACTTTGATCAAGTTTAGTTGGCCGCTCTGTGGGGATTTTGAGGTTGATGGTGGGTGATGTTAGCCATAAGGTGCATTTCCAGATGTTAAATCAATGGGAAGATCACATTTCTTTGGAGCTTGTATGGATTTAGATTTGACTAATACTAACACTGGTGCTCAAGCTGTAATAGCTTCCAGGTACTGGTCTTAACTACCCACTAAACAGTCACCAGAGCAGCAAAACCAGGTCAGGTTTGCTGCACTTTATTTTTGAACTTAATACAGAATTTCTTTTAGGTGGAAAAATGAAGTTCCTCATTAATCATTCTCTTCAGTCCCTAAACTTTTCACTGGAAGGTGCATTCTGTAGCCATGTCAGAGCCTTAGCTGCTTCTGGGCACTGCTGTCTTCCAGATGATGAAAGCCCACATGTGACTTTCTAAACCAAGATCAATGCTCAAGGTTACTGTCAGAACTGAGCATGTAACTACAGCAGGCAGTAAAGCAGTAGTGAGTTTCTAGTTGCTTTGTACTTTGACTGGAATTAAGGTCACATATAAAATCAATGGAAGATGGCAGGCTCTGCTGGAAGGCTTTGGTATGGATTAGCAGGAAGGTAACTCCCTCCAGTGTGTGATGCAGTTGTCCATCTCATGTTCTCATATGTGAGGGATGGTTCATGTCTAAGAAATGCAGAGTAGTAACAACTAATAACTTAGATAGTGAAAAAGTATCTCATTCCTTTATATTCCTCCCTTACAGCTTAATTGGACTTTTAAGAAGTGACTCAAGTTTACAAAGCTCATTGATGGTGAAAAATGAGCAAGCTTCTTCATTATCAAATGAAGGATATGCTTTCATACTTTTTGTTTTCTTTCATACTTTTATTTAACATTCATTATCTCTCCCCATTTTATCTGAGTTACAACCCATTTGTTCATTCCACTGATGTTCTTGACCACAGTAGGAAAAGGAAGGGCTATAAACCACCTGAGTTAAATGTGAAAGGAAGCACAGTTGCATTTTGCCAGGGTTAATGTAGATTCTGATGTCATTATTTGACAGCTTTCCCAGTGGCCTAAAGCATACATTGAGCAGAAAAGTTATTTGTCAAACCCTCCATGACAGCTGTAATTACTTAAACCACTCACTGTCTCCTTTTTTAAAGGAGAAGATGGGAATATGTGGGTTTATGCAATAAAATAAATGTCTGTTGTATGGAAATTGAGTAAGATAATTACATGCAGCTCACTATGTCTTGTTTTTGGAATATATTAGTGCTAAAAAGGGATAGAAGGACTCTGAACAGGCAGAATAAAATGGTTTGCTGTGCCTTTTCAATGGCTTTGCCAATAAGGCATCTCTGTTTTGTTCTTACTAGCTCTCCATAGAAATGGTAAAATCTGACCACAGTGTCACTAAAATTTCTGTATGCCAAGTGCTTGCATGCATCTAGGAGGACTGCAGAGTGTGAGTGTTCTGCAGTAAAGGGTCTCACTGGTGTTTTTCATTCCTGCTTGATGTTCAGTTGATACTGCCTAATGAAATGTAAAATGGCTTGAGAAGCACAGCATGGCTCAGATAGCAGTGGCCCTGTTACCCAAACATTTGTTCTTAAAGCCACAACAGCACAGTCAAAACCAGCCTAAAAGTATTTTTTAATCTCTTTGGGTTACTATATTTTGAATGTAAATTATTGTTATCTTTAAGGTAACATGGAAGCAATTGGGATTATTGTTTGCTGAGATCTCAGACCGTTTGTCAGTAGAGTTTACAGTTTTACAGATAAAAGTTTCAATATTAAAACCCAAAACCTTATGTGTCAGTAGGGTCATTCAGTCTTGTGATTGTGTCCTTGTCTCTACCTTTACCAAAAACCCAAAGAGAAATGCCCTGTCCAGAGGTTCTAGTAGCTGTAGGAGTGAGAAGCAGAGAGGATCATAACCCATCCCCTGACTTTGGGCAGTAATCCAGCCTGTTCCATTCAGCTGCATTTTTTGGTCTTAGCTCCTACTTGTGTCAGTTCTTCTTTAATTTGATTATTGCTCCCTTTAGTTTTTGCTCTTCTTGTGTTTTTGTTATTGGAAGTCTTGATCTGGTGTGGTCTGTGTATAAATACTGGCAATTATTGGTCCAATGGAGTCGTCTGAGAGTGGTGCTTTGGTAAATTGCTAAATTGAGGTCAGTTCTTTGGCTTTTTTTTTTTTTTTTTTTTTTTTTTTTTTTTTTTTTTTTTACCCTGAAAACACAGAGAGCAGCAGACTGTGGTAATTTATAGTTCATTTTTGTTGGATGTGTTGGGTTTGGATGGAGACCTGAGGACTGCAGTAATGCTCAACTGTTCTTAGCACACAGGAAGTCTTCTTGCCTAATGTTTTATGGCAACTGGGAAAATGCCATCTGAGCTTGTAGTTTCTAATCCCTGTGACAATAAAAGCAATATGTGACATTCAAAATGCCATTGTTTAGTGAGTTTATCTTTTACAGCAAACAATAAAGTCCCACCATTAAATTTTACTACCAGTGAGCTCTTGTAAGTAGTGTTCAGTGGTGTTGCATGTGTTTCTAGTTACTTTGCTAGTCTTCCCCTTCCTTGACTCCATCATGATCAGATTTAGTTTTTAATACTGTCCTGTCTGCATATGCCCATGCAGTTATATTTTTGGAGATAACTGTAACTGTATAAAAAGTAAAGAGGGTATGGATTCGTAGTTGAATATATGGAGCCCTGCAGTCACATGAAGGACAAATTAGAATTTAGGGAAAAAAGGAGATATCTGTTTCTTTCATGGTGTTTCCAGCCCTGTTCTCTTGTGGTTGTACCTGTGCTTGGAGGTAGAAAACTTATCCTGGTTAATACTCCCTGAAGACTGTCATAAATACACAGCCTAATGTGATCCATGTTTTGTGGTGATGCCAAAAGGGGAAGTTCTGTCTTCATCTCCTGCTACACAGTCAATACCAGCAATGCTGGTGCCTTCCAGCAAGCTGTTTCATACTTATCTGGCTGAAAATCCAGCCAATGACTGCTTGTATCAAATCCTTGGACAACTGGCCAGGTTTTGAGGTGTGTGTGAATGCCAGCAAACAGAAAGGATGGAAGCACTGCCTGGATGATGAGGAAGAGGCTCTGCTTTGGCAGATGTGTACGCTTCAATTGACTTGTGCCAATTGTGAAATCACACCTTAACTCTGCTTTGTAACCTTTTGCCACTGACCTGCTGTAAATTTGGTAATCATTTTCTGTCAAACAGCGTGCTGGCCTTTGACTCAGTGAGCACAAGAATATTTTATTCTACAATATGGCTTCCAGAATTTAATTTCATTCAGTGGAACTTCACTACTGATAGGTTTGGCTCTCGTGCATTCGTTTGGCAAAATACATTATTTTATGTAAGTAGCTTTAAACTGATGGTTCAGGTTTAAAATGGAGTAGATATAATTGGTTTATTCAGTAGAAGAACCAGTAGTAAAGAATTAGTTACAACAAACACTGCAAATTAGGTAGCATGTGTTAAAAATAAAATGACATGGTAGCTAACAAAAATGCTATAACTCCATTCAAGGGTTCTTCTCTCTGTAATAACAAATCAGGCTTGGATCTCGTGATTGCTGTGTTGGCCAAACAGCCTGAATGAATTGCAATTGTGTATTTATCTGAAGCCATGGGCTGTGCAGGGTGTTTCCTTCTTCATCTGCTGTGTCCCTCTTTCCAAAGTGGAAGAGTGGAAATCCATTCATGTTAGAAATATCTTGTGGTTTGATTTATCAGTGCATCAGGGTTAAAAGTATTGCCTTAATTTTCTGAATTACAGATACTTAGGGAAGATGCAAAGGGTACAATGTTATGGTCTTGTCTTTATAGGACTGTTGTGCCTAAGTTAGTACTTCTGTATATGTGCAGGAAGAGGGTTTAATGTTTCAGCTTGAAGTCCTCAAAACTGTCCCAACAATCCCTGACTTCAGCTTCACTTACAATTCTACACCACAGACTGCTGCTTCCACTGACAGCCCATGTCTTTCTGGAGTGAAGAGTCTTTGTTCTGATAATGTTACTGATTTGAAAGTTAAAGTATTGACACTCATAACCTTCTCCCAATGAGCTGCAGGTGCTCCAAAATGAGAATGTGCCCAAAGCCCTGAGCTTGCTATGCAGCCCAGGTGTTGGCTGCTGGAACACATGGTTTGTAACCATCATGTGCTCTGTGCAGAGGGCAGGAAGAGGAGGGATTATCTGTTCAGTTCCACCCACCACCCCCACCTTGTTCAGTGACCCATGTGAATTTTAGTTTCTTTATTCAGCTTATTGTTGAGACTTAGCTTTGAATGCAGAAACGTGTTATTGTTGCCTTGGGCTTTTGGGTAGTGCTCCAGACTATTGAAAAGTTTTCAAACACTGTTTCTCATGTAATCTCTGTGCAGTGAAGCATGGTAATGTTTCTGCATTTAATATATATGAAGCTTGGAATGGTACAAAGTTTGAAAGCATCTGCTGATTTGGGGTACCAAAACTTAAAATACTTACTGCCTGAGCTTATAGACATTATTTTTTAATGTAGCTTTTAATCCTTCAGATGCTTTGGTGACTCCTCAGAAATACTGGGAATCAAGCCCAACAACTAGAAAAAATGTGATTAAATACTATTATTTTTGAAAGATTAGTTTAGAAAATTTCTTAGTATTGTAAAAGAAATATATGGCACTGACAGTATGCAATCTATTTTTTCAAAGCAGTGTTCACTACTTTCAGGTTAACCAGCCCTTTTTCTTTGTGTAATTCCCTGGGGTTTTTTCCTAATGGTTTTTCAGCAACACTCTCTTTTATAAAACACTTTGACTGTGATCAGTCCTGATTCTTACAGTAATTTCATCTTGTCTGGAGAAACCTATTTGAACAGAAAAATTTTGAAGAATGAGAAGTGGTATGTGGTTTTTAATTAAAGACGTGGATGGTAGATATGCACAGGAAACGAGCAATTAAAGTTCTGTGGGCATCTCTGATGATAGACTTTATCATCCTTGTGCTTGATTTAGCAATGTTACATAAGTTTTAACTGAGTTTTTTCTTTACTGCATGTAAGTGTGTTTTCCAGATTGCTTTCATGATGCTGAATTCTAAATTCAGGCTGAGTTTTAGTCAGAAATGCAATCTGAATTTTCTAGAATGGTTAAGTAGAATAAAGCTGGCATCTGTGTGGCTCATCAGGACAGTTCAAACCTTTACTTTTCTCTTACATGAGCCAGCAAGATAGCAGGAGGTTGTCATTCCCTGGAACCTGTTTGTAGGGTGGGATGCTGTACTTGTAAGTTGTACAGATGTTTGAGGGCAGAGGTGATGGTTTGAGCAGATCTCAGCTTCTGTGTTTGGGTGATTGTGTTCTACACAAGTTCCTCCCTTTGTTCATGTCACGTGTCTTGTTCCCAGCAGTGTTTGTTATCTCAGTTCTGTCTCTTCTGCCCACATTTTTTTTCATCTCCTTTATCCCAACTTCCATGTCTTAACACTTTGTTCTTTTCTTGTTAATCTTGCCTGGTTTCAAATGCCTCTCTCGTCACCAACTCTGGTCTTCTCATCCAAGTTGTCAGCATGATAAAAAGATGGAAAAATACCTATTAAAGGCAAGGAGAAGAATAATTTTAGGGTGCTGATGAGCCAAGTAATAATTTGAACATGCTTAATTCATGATTAGAACTATTTATGGTCACCTATGTTACCCTTTAGTTCAGTCATAGACCAAGGCTTCCACTGGTCTTTTAGCTGGTGTCGGTCACGCTGTTCTCAGGGACTGAGTCACTTGAGCACAATGATAGCAGCACAATTAGGAGCTTGTCATTACATTGGTCCCAAGCTCAGCCATGGAATAAATGTTTTTGTAGAGGGCCACGACTGAATGTGGTTATGAGCCATAAAATATCTGCTATTTCCTTTCATTCTGCTGGCTTGCAAAGGACTGGGGAGATTCGTGCTTAGCAAGGTTAAAAAATTATCTTTGGAACCCATCTATGCTAAAACAGCAGGTCAGCCACTGGAGCCGTAAACTTATTGCAAATATTCAGATGTTAGGCATTTCATGGCTCTGTTCTGTTGGGTGCAGATTGTGTCACGTCATTCAGGGATGGCTGTGTGTCAGAAGATTGTTATAATTACCATTAAAAGTTAGTGTGGAAATCCCAGGAGCTTCACTGTTGGTAACAGTCATCAAACCTTCATTGGTGCTTAGCTCAGAACTGGCATTGTGTTCTAGCATGGTGAAGGAAATCACACACACACGTTTCTAATGCTCATGATCTGGCTGTGAATTATGTAACTGAGTAATACAGATGTGATATTTTAAACAGCTGCCATCCCTGCTTTCACAAATACAGTAAAATGAGAAAGCCATCTGTTAGGTTCTTTTATCAACATTATTGCACTGAATTTCTGTTCAAAGCCCCTCTATTGCCCTGTAATGGTTAAGAAATAAGTCTGTGGAAATTCCATTTGAAAAACACGGTATCAGTTTGAAACCAAACTGCTTAAGTAGCTTTCCACATATAAATAAAATTAAATACTATCAGTTAATATTCCTTTCATTTAAATCACATTTTTCCTCTTTGGATGCATAAAACAAAAGGAAAAAAATACAGATTTTCATTAATAATGCAGTTGTTGCCCCAGTGCTGCCAGATTTGCAGTATATAAATGGAAGAAAAAACTTTAAACAGTTTTAATCATGACTGTTATTGTTTCTAATTATATTTTCAGACAAAACTGTGATTTAAAAAAAACCCTAACTTCAGCTGTATCCTTGCCATATAATACGGTTCTTTTCAGTTCTTGACCATGCTGAAAATGTTACAAATAGAAATAAAGGGTTTTAGAAGCATGCATTGCTTCCAAAATGAGCAGAGTCTGGGATAACTCAAGTGAGGTGTTGTTCTGTGTTTGGGAGAAGGGGTTCCCTCCTCTAGTGACTGTCTACAGCCCATGGCCCTGGGGCCTTCTCAGTGTAGTGAGGAGAAATGTGTCTGGAACCTGACAATTGTTAGGGATAGCAAGAAGCAAACAAACAAAAAGACTTGAGTACAACCCTGAGATTTTCTGTTCTCCAGTCCGTGGGCTGGCTGCCACTTCACCCTGTGTGAAGTACTTTATACTTCTGTTTTCCTCAGCTGGAGGTGTTTCAGTCTGCTGAAAACTGCTGGGTGTTTTTAATTGTATCAGAAGAGAGATGTGTTCATACTTACAGTATGCTTTTTAGATTTGCCTGTTCTATTCCCCTTGTGGTTTGGACCATGAAGAAATCCTTCTATCACTGAATTTCCCAACTGTTTGGGTGTTGCTTTCTCTATTTGTGTGGCACATTCTGCTTCCTTCCTGTGTGTGCCACGACACATCCCTACGTCAGAGGCATTTAGAGAAGACCTTGTTTGGTGTGTTGTTTTACTTCTCAGGCAAAAGTATATGACTTTATAAAAACACAGTTTGTGCTCCATGAATAGAGGAAATAAAAATGAATTATAAGCCATCCACTTCATGTGGGGGACTTCTTTAAATCTCACTTCAAGTTTTATATTGCTTATAAGTGAATTCATTGAAACAGGTTTTTCATATGCCTTTGTATTTTATTTCCATGCCACATGATTTGAAGCTCTGTGACTACATTACATAGTATCCTAAAATTGCACCCTGTGCAGAAGAGTCATTCTGGGTGTAATGTTGGTATTAATTTTTTCAGGTGATGTCAAACTACAGTGGCAAACTTTTCACTACCAAATTTTTTTGTCAGTTTCTGACAACTTGTCTTATGATCCTGCCACTCTTGCTATCTTACTCTGCATCAGTGAAATGCAGAACTCTCTGTTTTACTTAGCATTTCTTGTCACTGTTACAACAGTTGCTTCTTCCTTGGCTGCAGGTTCTGTTTAAATAAAATATTCTTGTTTGTTAAATAGTATCAGGAAAAATACAAACTTAAATAGTTTTATTTTCAGATATAGATTGTGGTGAGACTTTTCACAAGTCTCTCATTCTTTCTTTCTAGTGGCCAGGGAGTTTTATTTTACTTCTGTTAGAAGTAGAGATGAATTTCTGTGCCTCTGCTTATCTCAGGATAGATTTTCTTCATCATATTGTGCTTACAGTAATGAACTCAATATTACTTTCAGGGCAAGAGAAATACTCTGTACTGCCACTATTGTTAGTGCTTTATCGTAATTTTTTTTATAACTTCAAATATCCTGCTTGACTCACATTTTCCTACCCTTTTTTCTTTTTCTTTTTCTTTTTTTTTTTTTTTTTTTTTTTGTGATCACTTCCATATTTATACTGAACTTAGAGATGAATCTTTTAATACTGTGCCATTTTTATGATGTTGCTCAAATATTGCATATCAGGGCCAATTCTTTTCAGTGTGTAACCAACCTTTCCAGTTTGCTGTGTGTGTTTCAATGGCTTATTTGCTATTCAGTGAATATCAAATCTGTAATTTCAAGACTCTAAAGTTTTCCAGTACCCTTGCTGCATCAAAGTGCTTCTCTCTTATCTCCCCCTGTGCAGACTTAAGGAAGTTGTTAAGGCTGAGTTATTTCCATTAAACCTATTGACTAAAATCCAGGGAGTGATTTTTGCATTGGACTATTGTTTGGGGTTAGATTTCTTTGGGATTTTTTTGCAGTCTCTGACTTTTAATTTGCCTCCTGTTCACCCAAGCTGGAGGCTGTTGACCCTCTTTGTACCCAAGCCTGTTATCCTAATGAAGTTTTGGGAAAGGTAAATAGATTGAATAAATATCAAATGTATGTTTTAACAATACTCATAATTTTTGATTGGAAAAAATAATAGATGGATCCTGAGGTTTGCACATGGACTTCCAGTCTGGCAATAGTTTTAGCTCAATTTTCAAAGCTTTTAAATGTATTTTGCTTTAAATTGTTGTTTTTAAAAGTCGATTTTTTTATTTTTAGTTGGGTAATTCCTTTAGTACCTGAAAGAACTTTATCTGAGGGGGATGAATTCATTTACTGCACATTTTCCCTCACTGCAAACTTTGTGGAGCAGTCTTGGAAAATGAAACCCTGCTCTGCTGGAAGTCAGTCAAGTATTTCAGGAGCAGGGCAGAAGGCAGGGTCGTGTTGCCGAGGAGCCGTGAATGCTCTCACACATCTCCAGTGTCCTGCCTGTGGCCCTGTGTTAGCAGGGCTGAGGCAGCTCCTCTGTAACTTGGAGGTTTTTCCACTTGAAATTCTTAAATGCTTTCAAATGAACGCTTTTTAATTCACAGTTTTATATATGTGTTCAGCTAAAAATACCTGCGGTTGAAATAGTCCTTATGAAATGGAATAATAGAGATCTCTGGAAGTGGAATTCTCATCATTGTTGTGCAGTGTGGGTAGTGGCTGCACAGCTTCTCTTCTGTGGCTCAGTGTTTGTCAAGAATTTTCCTAGCAAGAAAAAAAGCTTTCATTTACATCAGTTTGCACTGAATTGATATAGATAAAAGTTGTCACAGAAAACTGTTTCAGAAAACTGTTTTGCTGAAGGAGCTGGAGGGATAGAACCAACCAGCCAAAATTTTCAAATTGACTACTGCAGTTTGAGATTCATTTTCATCACAGCTTCTTAAAGCAATGTTTACTGTTAAACCTCAACTTAAGCATTTCCCTGAAGAGCAATCAGTTTGGTTTGGATTTGAAAAAAAAACAAACCTTTCATTGTGGTCAGATGAGTTTGGATTTTGTTTTATAAAACATATTTGCTTCCAGCATTCATAATGTTAATTTTATTTTGTGAAAAGAAGTGCATACAATTCACCTCAAATACTAACTGGAGAATGTAACTGCAAGCTCTAACGGTGACCACCAGTCTGATAGCCCTTGATCCCTGGTGATGTCTGCATGGTGTGTTTTTGACTGAAGGTGACTTTTATTGTTTCCAGATTCAAAATTTATTTCATATTTTAAACGTATGTTTTGGCAATTGTTGCCGTGTGTCTCCTCATTTGGCTGTTCCCCCTGATATGGGATATTTTCCATGCATATCCTATCCTGTTTTATTTCTTGAACTAAAATGGCTTATACTGCACAGATGACTTTGTGAGACTGCAGCTCTCTTTCTAGAATTCTGGCCATAATTGTCCTATTGAAATTGAAACACTGGTTGTGTAAAGTGTAACAGGCTTTTTTGTTAGGGATGATGTCAGCATGAGAGATGGCCTCAAGGAGCCATTAAAAGAACATAGGACTTTTGACTGTTGGGCTTTATTGACTTTTCTCCTCAGTAAAATACAGTTCTGCAGAAGACAGATCAGTGTCTGCAGTGGTATGAGACATTTGGTGACATTACTGTGCAGTCTGATGAAGCTGTATCTGAGTGCCATAAATACAGAGGCACTCTATTTAAAGTGTCAGAGAAATGCAGTAATAACAGGCATAAAATTTTATAGAAATGCTTGCCTTTCTCTGAAAGTAATTGGCCATTTTATGTGAAATTACTCACTTTGCTTTTTAGGACCTTTGAATTTTCAGTTCTGGTTTGTTTCTAACTCTTCCCTTAAGACATTTTGAAATGTATTCACAGCTAGCATTTTTTTTCTTTATTGTCTGTCCATCTATTGCAGACTTTATCATTCTATTTAAACTGTTGGTGGAAAAAAAGGACTATATGAATACGTGTTGAACTGATTGATTAATATATTGAGGAAATATGCAAAATTAATGTGACAATAGGTAAATAGCAGCTGTTACATTAGCTGACATATTTATATGTGAAAATGCTTGTAGATGGAGAATTTTATGTCCAGTATTAAGATGAATTGAATCTTTTAGTAAAATAAATAGATGAATGGTAGAACTAAGAAGTCTTTGTTAATTGCACTTTATGTTTCCAGCCCTCCTGACTGACAGGTTCCTCCTGCTCTTATTTCATGCCAGGTTGTCCTCCCCCAAGTTACAGTTTACTCACAGAGCCATTAGAATGAGATATTTTACTGAGTGAGAGAAAAGCCAGTGCAGAACATCCAGCACAGTGACAGCACCACACAACCTTCCTCAGTCACCATCTCCTCCTGTGTGACTCTGATAGCCATGAGGAGATTGCTGAGGGTCCTTTATCACTGTAGTCCTGTACCTGGGGTGCTTAAGCTGGGTGTGGAAGGACCACCTTGGTCAGTGTCAGTGTATTCAGAAGGCACTGTGCTGCCTTGCTGAGTTTTTCTAGCCTGGCTCAGTCCTTCCTAAAGATCCGTGACACTCTTCTGTCAGCAGTGTCATTGCCTGTGACTGTACATTCTCTGCATTAGGTTTTATATTAACCTGTGCTATTGCTTTGTCCTGGTTTTCTTACCCTACCTTCACTTCCCTTGTATGAATAACTGAAGGTTATGATTATGGATTTTAAACTACAGATATTGGTATCTGTTGTGGTATCTGAAAGTCTTACCATGGAATGGAGGAAGTAATATTTATCATATTCTTGATTTGCTGTCTTTTTTGTGAGGGGCTGTATGTGCAGCATAGTGTCTTGGCAGGAATCCTTTCTATTTTCCATATCTGCTTCTGTGCATTGCCTTTCATTCATACTGAGTGCCCCATGTTTTCCATGTAAAATCAGAAAAGAGAGAGAAACGGGGTTGAGGAGATGATAATGTTGTGAAGACCTTGCAGCCCTCTGAGTGCTTACTGACCAGTCTCTGGACCAGGAGAAAAATGTGGTGCTTTAACTTGTAGAAGTAAGGAGATGTAAAGTTGCCCATAGAACACAGAGCCTTCTCTCCTCCTGCTGAGAGCAGACATCTCCCTGTTCCGCTGGTTCAGCCCTTGCTCTGGAAGTGGCAGCTTGAGCCGTGTCCTGTACTGAAGTTTACTTTTGAATACAACTTACCATGATGTGAGGACAAGCATAACATTAGCAAGCTTTTAATTAAAAACAAGATAAAAAATGTATTAAGTGACTTGACTTTCAAATTCAGCATTCCAACTTGAGCTTGCAGAAGAATGTCTTCAACTGCACTTTTTTGCAGCCCTTTGCCACATTTATTCCTGTTTCTGCATGGCAGCTCAGCTCCCCTCTCCCCTCTCACTGCAAACCAGAGCACTGAGGACAAGTTGCTGTAAGTTATGAACTGACAGCCAGGTTAGTTCTGCCCCTGTGGACATGACAAGTTATACTCGAGTCTTGAGCCATCAGTTGTCTTGGAGTGTTCATGGGGAAGTGAAGAGATGTCAAAGAATATGAGGAATTGTTTTGTGGTTGGGAGAGTCCATAGAAGGGGAGATATGCTCATGTTTTTGGAGGGAGTATGTCCATATACTGGTATTTATTCTCCATGGTCCAGAGTGTGAGAATTGAGAAAAGCAGATGTCTTAGATAAAAATAGATGATGAAGAAATACAGAAGAGGTAAATTGTGGGTTTTGTGTGCTGGGAATCAAAGCAGCAAATCTGAACCATGTAATGATTTTACGTGATTGTGTTGCAGTGAGACATTTACAAAACAAGCTTAGTCTCCTTTGTTTTAGCCGAGATGGTTGCATAATGCTACAAGAAACTGGAATGCTTAAGTAATGAGGACTTTGATCTGATTCAATTCAATGTAATGTCTGCTTAGAATATCCTGATGAAAGATTTTCTTTCAAAAGTTGTTTTCTTACTTCTCCTTTTCTCAACTCTTTGTTAAGGCAAGACTTCAACTTATTTGTCAAAGTGCTGATAACAGCTAATTTAAGGAAATTGTTCTGCCAAAGGAAGCCACTGCCCTCACATATCCACTAGAGAGACAGTTCATGTAAGTCCTCCACAAGTTAGCTTCAGGCAAAATTTGCAAGAGTAGTTTAAACAACTTCAAAAATCATGTGAGCTAACTTGACGGTTTTTCTGCCTGATGTGAATTGGGAAATGCTCACACAAGCATTTCAGAATCAGTAGCTTACAGCAAAGAGCCGGTAGGGAGGACCCAAGAGAGGGGATAATTTTAAACCAGTAAAGTCAGATCCCAGAGGGTGGGGATCTCCAAGGCTTTCACATATCATTAAACTGTCTTTGTTACACTGTATAAAAGGCTAGATGTGAGAGTTTCATGCTATGATTTGAGGTTTTTTCTTTTTTAATTTTAAATCAGCGAGTAAGTTTGGGTCAAACCTTAGCAGCTTCTTTTAAACCAGTTTTATCAATGAAGGGGTGTATGCTGCCATGCCAGCTTTGTAGGTGTAGTCCAAAGGCTGCATTCCTTGGAGATAAATGCTGTCTCTGTGTTTCTGCATAAAAAAAACCACAGGGGCCTGCAAGCAGCTGGACAATGAGGAACTGAGCTTCTCCCATTTAACCAGCCTTGGTGAGCTGGAGACTCCAATTCATTTACTCTTTTGCAACCTTGCTTCTGCAACTTTCGCTTAGTTCAGTTTGTTTGGCTTTAAGTTTTAGAGCTGTTTGAAAGAGAAGCATAATTGTGCTGTTGGGTAGGTGCCAAGTTTAGTGTGGAAAGGCAATGAAATTGCTACAAGAGAGAAGATTGGGTCCTGTCTCTGGGAAGTAGGAAGCAGAGCACATGTAAAAACTTCTTTAACCGCAAAACCCATGCAAAGGGGTCAGAATTAATTTTGGTTTTCAGACGTGGACAAACAGTTCCACTTTGCATCATCCCTGCTGTAGCAGTACATGAGTTGCAGTTTGTATTGTGTCTGTAATCTGTCCTGTTGTTTACTGGCCAGTCATGAGGCCCAGCTGGCACATCACCTGACTTCCCTCTGCCTCCCTTTTAAAGATACTGCAAATCTCTCCCTGCTCATCTGAAGAGTGCTTTCATCTCACTCCCAGTGTTTGCTTTTTTCCACTGTGTGCCATTCTTAAAACACCATGGTGTGCACACAAGGGCATGCCATGCTTTGTGCTGAGGTACAAATCCATAATGAGCAAAATTTGGGAATAAACCCTGATCACAGCCCTGTGTTTGCTACTCTGAAAAGACTTGTTTTATTAGAAGTGTTTGTAAGTTAAGGAACCAAAAAAATCCCAAAACAGTTTCATGGTTGTTATGAACCAGCTTGTACAATCTGAGCTACTGCCAGAAGTCCTGGTCGTTTTCTTCAATACTTGTAAAGGCACATTCTCATCCTCTCCCTTGTGTTGATGTTAGAGATTACTCAACTGCAGGAGGAACTGGATCGTGCCTCAGAAGGGTTGAAAACTGTTGGTGGCTTTTGGTTTTTTCAGGATTTGTTCTCAGTAATGAGACCCAACTGGCAGTGTGGCTTCATAGTTGGAAGTGCTGGGGCAAGGGAGAGGATGGTGACACATGGCCAGTAAGGAATTGCTCCGTGGGTTGGAGTGGCCGACTGTGAAGCCAGGGTCTACATTGAATAAGAGTTCGTCTAACATTTTGATCCATTCTGATTTTTCTGCTCTGGAGCCAACTAGAGGAAGAGCCACTAGAGGTGTTGGAATATGAAGAGTTTTCAGTTCCTTGCAGGGACTGGAGCCTTGTCACTCTTGCCTGCTCTCCAGTAACCACACAAGAACAACTATGTAATGGTGTTCTATACTTGTCACTGTTTGTTTTTTGTTTTTAATAAACAAACAATATTCTTCCTTGCAAAAGGAAAATGATATCATTTTGCAGAGGAAGTGGCATTGTGTTCCAAGTTGTTACTCTCGTTAGAATGTTTATCCTCTTCTTGCAGTACTCAGGTGGTTCTGCTCCAGCGAGACATCACGTTTTCCTTGGAAATGTGCTTCCTTGTCAGTGGTCATACAGCAGCTTACATTAAGGACGAGACTGTAAAATATGTGTTTGTGTTTAGTCAGTGTTTTTTATGATGGCATCTGCGCAGTTTTCCTTCATGAGTAAAAGGGAAAGCTAAACTACAGCAAATATGCATTAAAATCATGTGGACAGACGAAAGGAGTTGGTGTTGGAGTAGTGTTTAGAATGTTCTGTTTTTCTCTTTGATCACAGGTATGATTGAGTTTTCTTACTTAGTATAATAAAAGCTCTTACAGATCTTCGTATGTAGATTTTTCTAGTCTTAAGAGCAAATGGTGAATGTTGCAGAGTCTAGGCCAGGTAAGAGAATTGTTTAATTTTTTGTTCTTTTTATGTGATGTGTTTTAACAGAAAAGTGTTGCTAAAAACTCCTAGCGTAGTTCAAGTAACTTGGAAGCCAGATTCTGCAAATCTCCCTTGTGTGACTGTTCTTTAGATGCTTCTGAGTTAGAAAATTAAAAAGTTAGCCAGGTTTCATCTCGTAATCTAGGTGTTGAAGGAAAAAAAAAAGGTAAAGGCTTTGGCCTTCATTAAAATTGCTTTAAGCAAGGGATTTGTGGTAGTTCTTCAGAGAAGTGAGAGGTTTTCTTGTTTTTTAAAAGCTTTGGCAAGAAGCTTTGTTATTTGTATTGAATGTTCCAAAATAAAAATGTAGCCAAAGGAAATAGCATCTGTGAAACCTTGATTCACACATGTAAAACTTGACAATGATTTGGCAGTGATTTAAAGCAGGTTTTATAAAGGACAGTTAAGCAACCTTGGTTAAAAGCTGGTCTTGAGGCAGGAAATCCAGAGGGTTCATTTGAGTGTGATGTGCAATCTTCCATTCATGTTTCATGTCATGGAGTGAATTCTCAGGTTGGTGGAACAAGTTTTGGTGGTCACTTCGGCATTCCATTTGTAGCACCACCAAATCAACTTTTGTAAGAAACCAGCAACCTTTGCCTTGTTGTCTGGAGCTGCAGAAATCACAGCCTGTGCTGATACCAAAACCAGCAGGCTGGAGATTGCTGGTTACAAGCTGTTAGTTCATGGAAATGGTTAAAATGCAGTTTAATGTGCTGGTGCTGCTGCAAAGTAGGAATGTGATCATGCATATCAAGCATGGATCTGCTGAGAATTGAAATGTGATAAGTGTATCAAGGATGGGATCACATCTGAACCTCATCTTTCTTCATGGAATGCTGGGAATTGAAACTGGAAATCCCATATTTCATTACAGGGCTACAGAAATATTGCTGATGAAAACAGTCTTCATTAAATCTGTTCTGTGGGTATTCTGGCTTGGGAGGTAGGGCTGTCCTTGGCAGTTTACCTGGGGAAAACACAGAAGGAACAAATGCATTTTGGTTCAGTAAATGCCACCTTAACTTAATAGGTTTACACAAAGGGTATCTTGATGCCTGGGAAAATAATTGGGAAGAGTTCAGGTTTGACAGGGCTGGCAGGTAGAAGGTGAGTCAGGAGATGACATTTTTGAGGTTTGTTTTAAATTAGGGTATGGCCGAAGTGGTAATCTTGTATCACGGCAGGCAGGAAGAGGTAAAGTCACCCCTCCGGTGTCAGGAAATTCTCCAGGTGTGAAATGAAGTTCAAAAGATGCCAACATTTTCAGTGTTTAGAAAGAAAAACACTCCCCATAACTAAGTACAGGGACCAACAGCATCAGAAGGATAGCTTATGTTGATTTCTGGTTTCCTAGTGCAAGATAAGTCACTACCATAATGCCAATAGCTCATCTGCTTGGGGCCATTCTTTCATTACATTAATTTTCTCTTAGTAGTTTCATGGGAATGTTTCCTAAAGGTCAGCAGAATCACAAGGATTGTTCCTCTTAGGTTATCAAGTTCTGAAGTGTTCATAAAACCAGGATAAATATGCATGCATTTATTTGTCTAATAGAATGAGTGATAGGCTAAAGGTGGAGCTGAAGTTTGTACAACAGTGTGCCTGAAATCCATTTGGAAATGTTATTGTTCTAAAAGTGTTGATTCTAAATGTCAGAATTGAGCAATCAGATGGCATCAAGTTCCTCAAGTGAGGATTTTAGTGACGTTATGTGAGAGGTGGCTGTACCTGAGCAGTCACTTTTCAGGGAGCTGTGGCTGTAAATGAGCTGTCCTAGTGAGCTGCTTTCCATGCCATCAAGACTACATCACCCAATCCAATGATATTCTTCAGTGCCATGGTGGTTTTGTTGTTACCAGAGTGAAACTGTGGCATTTGTTTCTGGTCTTTGTGTATGTGGGAAAAAAAAAGGTTGTTTACACAGTTCCAGATTCTGGTATTTCTTCTTTAGAAGTTTCTCCTTCTAAAGCAGATCATGCTGCTTTTTGCCTTTTGTTGCTACATTGGCTGTCAGCCTCCTGGTCATTGATTTTCTTTAATTATTTATAAGAAAATATATTTTCCTCTGTCAGCTGTAAGCTCATACGTCTTAGATTTGTCTGCTATTGAAGGAAAACCATGAATGTGCTTTCAAGCTACAACACACGTCTCATGGTTTTTGGGAAAACAGAACATTTGCTTGCCAGAGGAGTGAAGTCACCCTAGCTGGGGTCAGTCTGGAGCCACCAGTGTCACCCTTGGGATTCAGATCAATTCACAGGTACCAGGGTTGTTGCATCACTGCAGCGAGTTCCTGGCTGACATCCCCCAGCTGCACAGGGGTTCTTCTGGAGCCGTGTTACATCATGGCTGGGAGCCCACAGCTGACACTGCCACAATATCTCTCACATCAGTGTTGCCAGTGGGTGTTGTGGTGGTTGCAGACATTTGGTTTCGAATAGACAGCCAAAATCTGGGCTTTGCTGGTTTAAATTTACAAAAATAAAAATTCAGCGTGTGTAGGGAACGTGTGCAGATCTCTGATGATGAAAGGCAGATTTTTATCAACAAAATTTTGTCCCAAAGCCCAGGTCTAGAGCTGTCTGCCTTTGTCATAGATAATTGGGATGAGAGCAGAAGCCATATTCACATCACAACAGGATTAGTGGACTGATCCCATTAGCATCTAGGGATGGATTGGATGGAATTCACCACCACCCAGCTGGTCTGAGTGCCAGCAACAGCTGAGCTGCAGCTCCTTCTCTTTGTAGTGTATGCACTGGGCACCTCATACCCTGCACAGTGCATCTGTATGCATCACTGATTGTCCTTTGGAGACAAAATCTGTGTCACAGCTGAAGTGAACACAGCCCTGATGATGTTTGATGCTAGAGGAACATTCTTCTTTCACCAGGGAGAGTTTGCATTTAATGCCAAATGATGCAATTTTAAGCATAATGTATCTCTAGTCACATTTAACATTGGATTTCCTGCCTTTCTCCACAGAATCCCAATTAAGATGGAAAAGGTCAGCGATCTGACTCTGCTCTGAGATTTCATTTTGTATCTGTACTGTTGGCTTTTTTATCTTTCACAAAGAGCTTAGTTTAAAAGAATGCTTCCCCTTTGCCAAAATTCCACATGATCTTTCCTTCAAGGAAACACATCCATTTTTAGTAAACTAGGAGAGCCTATTTTTTTAAAGAAGATTTCGGGTAACAGTGATTTTAACCCATGAAATGTGGACACAAATGAGTTAATCCTAGATCAACTTACAACAGCTATATTTCATTCATATGATTATTCATAGTGAAATTCAGTATCTGTGCTTTTGGGGGTGGAATTAGTCATTTGTTTTTTGCAGTTTAAGGTACAAGAAGCAGCAAGGCTGTGCACCCACATGTTAAAGAAAATAACCTGCATCACATCGATTACTTCTTGCTTGTTAAAAAAATGAAAATTTAAATAATACCTTACTACAACATCTGTTATTTTCTCTGAGAAATAGAAATATTTGCATAAATTTTAGTTTACAGAATAACTTGTACTGTAATACCTTTCTGTTTTCTGGTTGTTGAAGTTATTTCATGCATACAGTAGCAGAAGAATACGACCGAAAAAGTGTTAATTGGCAGGGTATTAATTGGGTATTTTAAATAAAATACCTTAGTTTTTTTCCTTTACCTCACTTCCACTTTCTCTTTTGAAAAAACACCAGCTAGTGCTGTACTGCTGGGCAGCAAATATGTGAATATATAACCAATCACTGGAATACTTTTGCTATCTTCTGGTTTTGTTACAGCTGTGCCTCTGATCGAGGTGTTTTGAGGAAGATGATGGGAGAGAAGATGGAATTGCTGAATTGTTTCATGCAGTGACCACTTTACTCTGCCCTATTTCTTGTCACATTTAAGCTCTAATTTTCTGGCATGGAAGAGGATTCCAGAGAAATTGAACAAAATAAAAAATGTCACTGAATCTTAGCGATGCTGTGTTCTGGACTTTGGGAAATTTAAATACTTACAGAAGGTTTGGGGCGGGGGACGAGGCAGAGATTGCAAGTAACCAAAAGCAGCTCTTGAATTTGCAGATTCAGAAGGCACATTGTATTTTGCCGTATGTTGCTTCTGTCTAATTCTCAACTCTTGTTTTGGCTTAGTTGTTCCTTTCCTGATGCTTGCCTGTTTTATGGTCCTGGCTGACCCTCCCTCTTGGCTCCCTGTTTGGGCACATGAAATCACAGATGCTGTGTGTAAGAGCATTCTGGGGGCATCATGAGTAAAAATGCTCTAAACTTTTTAACCAGACTTGCAACTGGTTAGACCCATTTTGAATGATTTAAGGCTATACCGCAGCAACAAAATTCAGCTGATTTAATCTGTTTTCCACTGAACATCTACTGCTAAATAGGAATGCCAAGTTTTAAAAATCACTGTAGAGGGAGAGAAGTCTGCAAAAACCTATTCATTGGTGCTAACCAGCTTTGGTGTCTCTTTTCTATCGCACTGAGCTCATCTGTTGCTTAAAAAGTGGATTTTCATTCCTTCATACCTAATGGTATTTTTGCAGGGAGTTATTTCTGCAGCAATATTAAATCATAGTTCAGAGTATGTGAAGTTCTTGACTAATTCATGCCTTACAGTCTGCACAACGTGTAAAAAATAGTTTTAAAATGTTCTTTGGTAAGGTAAAGTGAAACAAAAAGCAAATGAGAATTCTCATATTTGTGGTTAAACCCTTTCCAAAACAGGGTGGGTTTTGATCAGTTTCTCTCACACACTCTGGCAATGTAAAGCACCTGGGACAAGCTGTAGAGGTAGGAAAATTCTGCTTTGGCAGTAGCAGGAAGCAAGATCCATCACAATGATCTTTCTTTGCATTGATGTATTTATCTGATGTTTTATCTGGATTGGCAAATGCTAATATCAGGATGTTTATAGAGGCTGTCTTTAGCAATCTGTAAGTGCAAGTTTTTCTTCACTCTTGGAAGAAAAGGGGGGGAAAAAGGGAAAATGTTTTCTTTTTCACAACAAGTAGAAAAGTAGGGGAAAGATCTCTAACTGGTTGCCGTCATAAAATTATAAAACTATTCTAGATATGCATTGCAAACTTATTGTTGACTTCTATAATTTTGTAGTTTTAATTCCCACTATTAGAGCTGTCGGAAACATTCGTTTAAAGTGTTTTTTTCAAAATCAAGTTTGGACAAGTTGAAGCTGAGGTCATGTTTGAGTCTGATACCAGCTGGAAAGAAGCACTTGTTGTTTGTGTATGGGGGGAGGGGATAATTTTAAATTTATTTCTTTATAAAATATTTATTGGTGAACAGACAAGGGTTTTGTTATGTTCCCCATTACCTTTTTGTATTGGTGGATTAGACGTCTCCATGACTTTCATGCTTTCTTACCTGTGCACCCTTCTGAACTTTATAATCCAGTATTGCCTCTGTTGTAGTGAGTGAGCTTTTGTCATACTTGGAGGTTGTGTAATACTTCTATCAGAACTTAGAACTTTGGCATTTTATAAGCAGCAGCTTTCCTTGACCTTTAAAGAAAAAAGAACTCTTTGCCAACTGCATTATTTATCACAGTGCAGCTTATGAAGGCAATAATTGTGGATATTTCGTGTCCGTAGACTGGTAATTGGAACTGTCCAAGGAAAAATATTGATTCTTCAAGTATAAATACTTAGTAGGTGTTTTGGGTTAAACTTCTTTAATCAAAACAACCTTGCCAGGCAAGGAACTTAGTGAAGTTCTAAGGCAGCTGTACTGAGTCTCTGTTCTTCTCTCCCTTCAGACTTGTCACGGAACAGACTGTCAGAGCTCCCAGCAGAAGCCTGTCACTTTGTGTCCCTGGAGACTCTTAACCTGTACCAGAACTGCATCCGATATATCCCAGAGGCTGTTTTGAACTTACAGTCTTTAACATTTNTTACAAATTTTGCTTTAGCATGAGTAGTCTAGGTTTATACATTTTGGTGCATCCATGAGTAATGCTGACATGTTATGTTGTCTATAATTTGATCAAAGCAACTTGTACCAGTCTTACCCACTCAGGTGGATCAGAGAACATGAGGATTAAGCAGCAGCTTGTAGAAGAGGAATATGAAGAAGAAAGCTAATTCCAGCTTGAAGGAATAAATTCCATTTTTTTCCATGTGAAATATCACCATACAGACTGAAAAGAGATGGTAGAGCTTTTGCATAGTTTTTGCAAAGCAGCTCTCAGCAGCTGACTAAGGCTTATGCAGTATGTCTTTAGCTTCACTGTACTGATGGCTTTGGAAGGTCTTTCTCAAGCATTAAGACTTCTCTGCCAGTATTACAAACAAATTGCTGCAACTCGGTCTCTTGATGAAATCCAAATGTATCCAGCATCCTCCATTTGTAGAGGGTCCTTTAGTTGATGTGGAAAGTTTCTCTTCAGAAATTGGCAGAGATACAAATAAAAAAGTCTCAGGCTATTTCTTTCTGATGTTATAAGTGCACTAAATTGACAAAAGTATATTTCTTTATTTTCTTTTTTTCTATTGATGTAAAAATTGTATGAATAGGATATGGATTTCCTAATGCTGTATCTCTAGTAGGTGCAGTACCATTATTATCCTTACTTAATCAGAAATACACTTTAAGTATTCAGTGTCTCATGACTTTCTGTGTGGCATTTCATGTGTGCTCACCTGCAGTGCTACCCACAAGGAAAGCTTTTGCACTCAGCCCAAATATTCTTCTTTGTGACAGAGCATGGGCAGTTATCAGAGGCACCTGAAAGGGCACAAAAACCTCACATTCCTTCATGCTGAGTTCAGAAGCTTCTGATCGGCCTTGACACGTGATATTCAGAGTTTGTTCACACATAACTAGATAAAGCAAGTAATGAAGAACAGGCTCATGGAGCTGCTTTTGTAGTGATTGCATAAAAACTGATTTGATCATCTAAATGGAGTGTGCTTTTGTATGTGTCTTTCATTGCATGAATATTTCTCTTTAGACTTCTGATTATTTTGTTTTCTTTCTGTCCAAAAGTCGAAACCAGCTTTCAACATTGCCAGTACACCTCTGTAGTCTACCACTAAAAGTTTTGATAGCAAGTAATAATAAGTTGGTTTCAATACCCGAAGAAATTGGACACCTCAGACAGCTGACAGAGCTTGTGAGTATGCACTTGATTTGCAACTATTACTTCTTCTGCTCTTGGCCTAAGGATCATCTGTGTCTGCCACTGTGTCTCTAACTGTGTTTGGTTTTGTATAGAGGTGTTAAAAAAGATTTTTAAATACTCTGAGATTTTAAAAGAATTTTATGTGGGGGAAAGATGCCCTGAAGAGCAAATGATCCATGTCAATTCAAGTGTCTTCTCTATTCTAGAAAGGAAGCCTGGTGAAATTAGAGCTCTTGCCAAGTTTGTTTCTGGCAGAAAGCTTTTTATATAGCAAGTTGTGCTCTCTGAAATACTATGGAGTATCTTGAAATAAATTTCTGCATCTGAATGCTTAATCTTTTAAAGCTTTTATTTCCCCTTTTGTTTAAAATGAGAACAATGTTTCATATCAGCAGTGAAATTGAATGAATATACAGATCTAAGGTGTTATATGAATAGCTGTCTTTTTCCTTCAGTGCCTAAATAGAGCTGTTTGAGTTAACAGTGACTTAGACAGTGGTAATTCATCCTTTGCTCTTCTTTGTAGGATGTGAGCTGTAATGAAATACAGACAATACCTCCACAGATTGGCAATTTGGAATCCTTGCGAGACCTAAATGTCAGAAGAAATAATTTGGTGCGTTTACCTGAAGGTGAGAAAACAGCTGTCAGTTATAACAGCAGAAACTCCAAACACTTCTCTGTTTTCAGTCCTGTTTTTCCCCCCAAGAGCTGAAAGCAGCTTAATTGTTTTGTGAAACACATATTTTTATACTTTGGATTTTTCTCACACTCTTTTAATCTCCTGCATTGTATCTTTGTTTTCTATCTCCAGAGCTTGCTGAGTTGCCTTTGATTCGATTAGATTTCTCCTGCAATAAAATAACAACAATACCAGTTTGTTATAGGAACCTCAGACATCTTCAGACCATCATGTTAGAAAACAACCCTCTCCAGTCCCCCCCTGCACAGGTAAACTGCAGCTACAAAAATCAGATTAATTAGTTCAGCTAACAAGGGCAGAGCTAAGTTATAAACTGAAGGATTATATTACACATTTCTTCTTTAAGAACAAGAGAACTTAAGTTCTGTTGTCTAAAATAGTTAAATATGCAGCACAGCTTGAAAAATCCATTTTATTCTCTTTTCTGTATTAATATTAGTCTCTGCTGTGGAATATTACAAAAATTCCACTAATGTTGGCTTGAATATTTCTGCTTTCAGCATAGGAGAGAGGAAGCTCTGTTAGGCAAGACTGATTTTTTTGCCACGCAAATTCAAAATTTTGACTGAGGCCTCAGTGCTGCAGGTTGCTGGTCCACTTTGCAGCACAATACTTTTTGTCTTTAAGCTAGAAACTGCAATATTGTCAGTGACTAATTTGATTTTCAGTGTGGTTATACAGGCCTCTGAGTATTACAGGTTCTACTGTGAGCTGCTGCATCAGAGTTGAGAGGGGCACTTGCTGAAACTTGTAGTTTCAGTGAGGTTTTGCTTCCCTTGTGGAAGCAGAGACAGCTGTTCCTGCCTTCATTGACTATAAATTTGAGCTGGCTTTGGCAGTCTGCCACTGCCATTCAAATCTGGGCATGGGTGGGATGCATCTGTTCTGATGCCAAGGGTATAAATTCTAGTACTTGTAAATGCTTGTGTCTTGTTTTCATGATGAAATTTCAGCATTCAGCTGACAGAGTTGCCTGCAGACCAGATGTACTTGGAGGACAGCTTCCATTTGTCTATTACAGGCATCCCATGATGCTCCACTGTAGCTGTTCCTCTAAAATGCTGTGAGATTATAATAAAAGATACATGGGTTTATGTAAATGTGCTCGTTTATTATTATTCTCAACTGCATCTTGAATGTTTGCAGTGTACTTTGAAAATGTCAAATTATATACTTCTTTTTTTTCTAATTTTTTAAGATATGTATAAAAGGAAAAATCCATATATTTAAATACCTGAACATAGAAGCATGCAAGATAGCTCCAGATTTGCCTGATTATGACAGGAGACCCATGGGATTTGGATCATGGTAAGTTTTGCACAAGCCACGTTCCCGGTTTTAATGGCATTCAGAAAATGTTTTCAGTCCACCTTGAGTTTATTTAAAAAAAAAAATCAAGGATTGTTCTTTGGCAAGTGCATTGAGGTGGCTTTGAAAAATATTGTTTATGGTATTTCATGGTGCATTCTAGAGCAATGTAACAGTGTGTAAGAAATGGTTCAGGAGATGACCTGGGAAGTGTCATGTGAAAGGCAGTGTCAGAGCTGATATGCAATACAAGAGAGAGTAATAATAAACAATACAGGGGGTATGCTCTTGTGTTGTTAACATGTATCTTCAGTTTACAAGGTCTTAATATATTCCACAGACTTACTGGATCATAGCCCAGCTGTGATTTTTAACCTTTTGTACAGAATTTTATAACGGCTGTGCTCAAACTGCAGGTGTAAATGCTGGTCTCCACCCTATTAGTAAACTGTTGTTTCTGGCAAGCTTTCACTTGGCACTGCTGCTTGGCATTGTAGCACAAATATTGGAACAGTCAGCCATATCAGCTGCTAAATTAAGATGTCTAGCAAAAAGCAGGAGTTAAGACTTATTTCTGTTACGTGATAGAGAAGAAAGGGAGTCGGTGAAGTATGAAACTGAATATATATAAAAATCACTTCAATCATCTTGGAAGGTAGTAATAACATGTGGAGGAGTAAGTTGCTGAAGGATATACTGCTGCCTTAGCAGCAATAAAACATAAATCAAGAGGCTTCACAATAAATCATCATGAGTCAGATTTATGAAGAAGAATTTGCATGAGGGACTGACAGAGTGATTCCTCATCAGTACTGAATGTCATAAATTACTGTTCTAGATGAGGTCAACATATGACCGTGTTGAGGGTTAATCAGTTTCCAGGACAAGCTGTTGCAGGTGATTTCTGCATAATACTGAAGTTACTGTCCTTTTGGAAGGAAAAGGCCCTAAATGAGAAAATTTCATGATCTGTTTAGTTCTAACATTGTTTATTTTTAAGAGAAATTCAAAATCAAGTGGACTGTATGCTTACTGATTTTTGTTGGCTGAAGATGTATATTGCTGTGGAAATTTTCATAAATTTCCTCAGTGAAATGAGCAGAAGAATTAATGTATTTTATTCATAGCTTGGAATTGTAAATGTTAAAATAAGGTCCAAACTAGCTGAGGATGCTTTCTCTAGAATTTTTACCAGACTCAGGAGTATGAAATGAGCTTTAACTGGCTTTGCTTTAGCTTTATTTCTGTACCCAAGAGGAGATATGAGTTGGTGACAGAATTATTTGTTGTTACTGTACTGTTTAGGGCATTCAGTGTTGCAGGTGATTCCTTCCATCTTCATGTACCTGTGGAAGAACTGTCCACGGAGCAGAGCACATATTAGAAGAAAATAGTAGAATGATCCTGTGAAGGAGGGAATCCCCAGTTATTCTTTTATGTAATTTGAGATGAAAGAAATAAAGTCTTTCAGCTGTGATACAGCTGATATTTCCAGGCAGGCACAAGAGCTTTGTGTTTGTTATCTTCAAAGGTGACCAATAGAAATAAGGTGTCAGTCT
>WEIU01010499.1:195218-227235 GCA_013389925.1 Aegithalos caudatus
GTCTGTTCACCTAGACTTTGTTGCTGATTTGTCTGATCAGCTTGGTGTAATACCATGCAGGTTGAGAGTCTGAGTGGTAGAGAATCTTAAAGTTTAAGGAAGCTCGTGTCATACTGTCAGTTCACTCTTGATCAAACATTTTTAATAGTAAGGCTGTTGATACTGCTAATAAAACAAGATACTCTGAAACATCAAGGTAGGAGGTATGGGTTGGAGGTTCTAGCACAGCTAATTGGTTGTTTTAGCCTTGTCAAATGATATCAAACTGTTTAACCAGAGTGAAACCCTGTACATTTCAGTCCTTTTCTAAACATAAGCTATCTAAAGTTTATCTTGCAGCAAGTTTTGTTCACCTGCAACAAGCCAGTCTCATTTGCAGCAGTGAAACTCAGAGCATCTCAGGTTGGTGCTGGAGGGTATGAAATAGAGAGGAGGCAGAACTGTTGAAGCTGTGTAGCAGTTGTTGGCAGACTGGCATAGACTGGAGCTAGAAGGTTTAAAGTACTCAAGGGTGAACCAGTGTAGTGAATATTCTGAGACTTGGGCAACTGCTCTTGCTTACAGGAGGTAAAGATACAGGTTTTAGTGTGATTTGCAAACAGCAGCAAGTACTGTCTTTCATTGTTGGTTTTAGCAGGATTTGACTTCTCATCCTTTGATTTCAGGCTTTTATTATACAGCTTCCTATAAGCTGTCATTGCCCCAAATGCTCTGATNTAGCATTGGATAGGTGGGTTTAGTTGTAAGAGCTGGAAAGACAGAAAGCAGCTTTCTTGTTAAAAAGGAGAAGTCCTGGGCACAGTGTTTACATTTTTTTTGAGCTCACAGCTAACTTTAGTGTTAGATGTAAAGCTTTTCAAATTCTCCAGTTGAAAAGGGAGGCTAAAAGAAAATTTGTATCAAAACTCTTCTTCATTTTTGAGCTCCTTAATTTGCAGTAATTGTTCAATTTACAACAGGCTGCTCAGGAGATGCTGAAATATTGATTAATTTAAAATGGAATTATAGTGCAGATGGATTTTTCTTTGACCCGTGTTTTAAAAATACATGTAAGTTCTGTGAACTATAAGTATAATAATGGTTCTATAGTCAGTTATTCAAATTAGTAGCTCTTTAACTACATTGGGTGTCTTCATGGTCATTCTTTTTTCTCCCTGCCCAGAAGGGAGTTGTTTTTTTTATTTGGATTTTTTTTCTCTCTTATGGTTTATTATGCAGATGATCTTCCTGTTCAAATACAGGCCTGTAAAAGTGGAACTCCTCTGAGTTAATCAAAACTCCATGCAGATGCAAGAGCTTGTCTTCTGCATAGAAACAGATGCATAGCTTAATGTTTCTCATCTGTAGCCTCCATCCCTCCTGGTACTTCTTTGCTCTTTCATGTCTATCTGAAAACTAAAATAGACCTGGATAGAAGTCTGTTAGTCTTCTATGAAGATGATGATAGTAATAGCAACAATAATAATAATAATAATAATTTGAAAATAAGTATTTCCTGAAAGTGGAGTTTCAGAAGGAGCAGCAACTTGAGAGCAATGCCAGTGAGAAAATGACCTGCAATTTAGTTATGATGGGGTGAAGCAATTAGCTTCCTGAAATTCATTCTTCCTTGTGCATTATGTAGTAATTACTGCTGCAGTTCTCCCTGAGGCATCGAGTGCCAGTAGGACAGTTGAGCCATTGTGAAATGCCATCTGCAGTGGATCAGACAAGTCCCATTGTCTCTTTTACTGTAGCTATCTGCAGCAGTTGCCAGAGTTGACATCTGTGATGGCTATACTGTTGAATTACATAGTTTCTAAGCCCAGAAATTTGAAGAACTGTATGGCTGTTTGGTTATACGTATTGTAACACTGAGCACAAGTCTAATGTCTTTGTCTAGACATGTCATTGACAAAGCTCTGTAAATGAAAACTGTACTTCTATAGTTGTTATATGATGATGTATCTGAAATACTGTTCAGCTTGCTGCAGTTTCTTATGTAATTATGACACAGAAGACATTCATGTAATACATACTGCATACTTTTGAGTAGAAGTATGTTCTGTATTTTTAACGATTTTGTCTGTATTTATGCTTATTTATGTAAAAGTTTGTTTGAAGGTGTTTTTCAACCAAAACTTGTGAATAGTAGAAAATGAAAGTTTGACTTGCTAAACAGAGAAATACAAGGCCACTTTGCCATTTGCTTTGACATAATTTCTCTTGGGAAACATTTGAAGAGTGGATCTATCCTTTGGATCAGCTTAGCTCTGAAGGCCAGGCTTGACAGGTGACAGCTGAGTGACAAGGATGGTGAGCTGTCAGCAGATACCTCCTGCTCTATTCTAGCAAGTGCAGTGTGAGGTTTTCAGACATGCTGAGCTTGTGAACACACTGCAAGTGTGCTTGGCGGCTTACTCTGCTTTTGTTCTGTAATAGCTGAGAAGCTTTTGGTGGTGTTTATATCACAGTAACTAAAACTGTGTTTGTGTTTGACAGCCACGATCCAGTCTATTCCAGTCGTCCTTATGGAGCACTTGATTCTGGCTTCAACAGTGTGGACAGCGGAGACAAAAGATGGTCAGGGAATGAAGTAAGTGTTGCAGCTTTATTTTTGTTGAGTGCAGTATTGTACAGGAAAGAGAACTAAATGTATGCATCTGGAAGAACATTCCATAGGTAACATGCATGTGTGGTGTGCAGGTTGCCATGAGCCAATATTATTTGTTTTATTAGAGAAAAAACAAGGTTAGTTTTATATGGGACAGACCCAAGTTGGAAGTATTAACAGGAATGTATAAAACAGTGCATGAGAGGTTAATTTACTGGAGCATAAAAAATGAGAAAAATACAGTTCCTCATTTTAAAAACTTTGTAACAGTATCATATTACGATGCTGAGTCAACTTTAATTATTCATGAGAAGTTGTTTCAGTAAAAATCTGAACATGAGAATTCAGCTTTGAAAATTAGCTGGAAAATTTTGTTTTCTTCCTTTGTTTAAAATGTTAAAGTGTGTTTGCTATTTAGAAGCAGGAAAATAGAATTTCTTAGCAAAAAGATTGACAATTATTATTGCCACAAAGAAGTTCCCTCTTCCTCTTGGGGCAGCTAATAGCCAAGACCTAAAGTGTCACAGTGAGGTATACTCCAGGCTTGCACTCCTAGCTTGATTTTAGAGAAGGTGCTAGGATTTGCCATCCTGGGATGTTATCACTTACATGCAGATACTGCAATCAAAACTGTAGGCAGCTGGTTTCTAAAGAACGCTCAACTATATGGTTGTTTTTTAAAAAAATACATTATAGCTGTCATTTGCTTTAAATTAGTGTTTTGTGGTTGTAAAACAGGGCAATTGAAGTACAAATCAAGAGGTAGTAGATTACAAAATCATGGTTCTCAAGAAAAATGTTTCCAGACTTCACTGTTTGTTTTCCAAAGCCAACAGATGAGTTCTCAGATCTCCCGTTACGTGTGGCAGAGATCACCAAAGAGCAGAGACTGAGAAGAGAAAGTCAGTACCAAGAAAACAGAGGGAGTGCAGTTGTAACTAATGGTGGAGGTAAGTAGTGACCTTTGGCCAACAGTATTTGTCATCATTATTAAAGTTACAGAATGTTTCCTATAGATAAAGAGGAAATAAACCAGAAGGGTATAGGTGGAATTACACAAAAACAATCTTGTGGAAACTGTAAAAATACTGTTGTTTTAAGGATGTTAAAGTCAAAATCAAATAGCAGCAGAATTGGTATTTTCTTGAAAAATTTGTCAGCTTTTGGCTATGTCCTATGTTAAAGTCTCCAGCTGCTTCAAATGGTATTTTGGAATATTGAATTTCAGTGCATGGAGCTTTGCTGTTTGAGCTTCTGGGGAAAATTTACTGCAGTAGTAAGTTGCTGTTAGAACAGGATGAACAATTTTGTCTGGGAATTTTATATTTCCAGCTAGTACAAGGGTCTCATTCCAGTTTTGGATTTTAATACAAACTTTAATATCATCCAGGAGGGGCTGGTGTTTGTGAGTGGCAGTGCTTTGTTGTACTTTGAGTTGTTGTCCTACATTCTTACAGGATCACCCTCAAGGTTGATCAAGAGGGATTGTGCTTTGCATGTTTCTTGATCTTCACAGTCCTCCTTCATTTTATTTTCTAGTGATCTGCTGCTACCAGTGTCTCCTTTTATTTATATGCCTTAATTTTAAAAGTCTTTCTGGTTTGTTTTTCAGTCATTCCTTTTTCTCCATTGTTCTGCACTACTTATTATTAAATCTTATCTGCATATATTTCTATTGATTATTATTCTTTCTCAGCTGCTCCCTGTTTTTCATTTTCCATGATGGCTGCAGTTCATTTTTTTTCTAAGTGTTGCTCTTCCCAGCTACAACTCATCTTCTGTGCCCAGTTCCCACTTTTTCTTCTCTCTTCCCTTCTTCTCCTTCCTATCTTTATCTTTTGCCATCTTATTTTCTTGGTCTTAGTCTTCTGTACCACAATTTTTTGTTTTCTCTGGCACCTTCTAGAAATACCTGAAACTTTTTAGTTGACTCAAACTCTTTCACACATTAATGGGGAAAAAAATCAGTTCAGTTACATTTGCAGTTAGAAGAATGAAGACATGGTGTCATGGGGAGCTCTGGGCAGCCTTAATAACAGGTATTGCTGCCAGCTCTGCCTCCAAGACAACTTTGTTTTGTTGTTTGGGTTTTGTACATCAGGGGTTTCAAAATGCCTCACAGACTTTTAAGCTGGAGCATGATCAGTTTATGAGTAGGTGTATCTGAGAGGGGCCCAAACCATATCATGTGGCTGTCAGGGATCCAGGTGCTTTGCCATTCTGTGTTCCTAACACAGTTACTAGTACCTTTCACCTTTTTCTGTATTATTGTTGTTATTGTCATCATCATCATTTAATAAGCAAGCCTGGAAATAAGGGCAGTTTGGGTTTTTGAGGGTTTTTTTAAAGATTTGAAGCTTAGATGGAGATTTAATGAAGCCACAGTATTTAGGAATGTTGTTTTGGATGGTAGTAGTAGCAGAGGGGGTGGCTTTGGCAGTAACAGATGGTAGATTGTGTGGTGAGGCAAAGAGAAGTCTGTTTCAGACAAGCAGGAAAGGGATGGGGGAGTGAAGAAGAATGTCTGCAAGAGTCTGGAGCAAGTTTGGGGTTCTTTTTTTTCAGAAAAAAGAAAGCTCTAGTGCTCTGCAAGGGAACTTATGCTTTCCCCGGGATCCCCAGTGCAGTATTTTTCACCAGGGGCGTTTGCTCAATGTCGTGACTCTCAGAATCTCTGGGCAGAACGTGGAAAAGCAGTGACAAGTGAAAAAATTGCCCTATATAATATCTCCCTCACAAAAGAAAATCAATACCAGCCAAACTGCTGTTTCTTGCCCTCATTTCACTGATTCCTAATTTCTTTTATCATTCTTATTTTAAATAAAATTGCAGGTGCCTTATATTGTTTTAGATGGATTTTGTTGTTTTCTGTAGTGTTGTTCATTATTTCCACATATATTTCTTATATTTATTGTATTTGCATCCAGATAACTTAGACGTGGTGCTCTCTGTTTTGTTATAGTAGTAATACTCGTGGAAGGATCTGTCATATCCATTCTGATTTTTCTGACAGAGAGCTAAGAGAAATTATTCCAAAATGTACACAGGTCATTGTACAGTCCCGATATTAGCTGAAAGATTTTGATATATAGCTTTTAGTTTTGAAAAGGAAATCAGTGTTTACTTTTTCAGCCACCGCAAAAGTATCTGCAACCAGCAGTATAAAACTGCCTGCTTGATACATGTTCCTCATTGCTTTCTAAAAGGCATAAATTTTATCATTATTTCAAAATTTTATCTAACGTTAGTGGGCCTGGCAAAATCCAAGAGCTTTCAGGCTGAGCTTTCCCAGATGGCAGAAAAAGCAGGGCCTTGATCCCTGACCTTGCTGCCTTGTTTTTTTTTCCTTTCTCGTGGGTTATCTAACTGGGGGTGTTTTCCCTGTGTATGTTTGTCAAGTGGAACACGACCTCGACCAGATTGACTATATTGACAGCTGTGCCACAGAGGAGGAGGAGGAAGAGGTGAGGCAGCCCAAGAGCCTGGACCCAGACAGCCTCAGCTCCCAGTTCATGGCATACATCGACCAGCGGCGGATCTCCAGTGAGGTGCTGCTTTTACTTGTGCTCATTCGGGTCACACACCCCAGCAAAGCAGAAACTCTTCCCTGTTAAATCATTTGGATGTTACACTTCTGGAGAGAGTCCTCGGAAACGGAACCTATAGAAACAGATTTTTAGCCGTGTCATGTTTCCTTCTGTGTTCTGTCAGTCTTAATTAATTCCTGTGTACACAGTAACACAGTTCAGTGGCTCACTGTACAGACTACATGAATAACTTGTCTGAAAAAATCTTTGTGGCTGCTCTGCTTAAACAGTAACTATGGTGCTGTGATTCAGGTGTGTTCCTTCAAAGTTCTGT
Organism: Aegithalos caudatus; assembly: GCA_013389925.1. NCBI lineage: Eukaryota > Metazoa > Chordata > Aves > Passeriformes > Aegithalidae > Aegithalos > Aegithalos caudatus. Next base: position 201,673 of record WEIU01010499.1, read on the forward strand.
GTGTTCTGAAGAAGAAAGATATTTCCTATTTGAAGAAAGAAAGAAAAAAAAAGTGAATCTTTAGCTTTTATGTAGGAGCTTGGTCCCTATCTTGTCAACTTTACTGTGTTTAAAATCAATCACACAGATATGAGAGATGCATTCATTTTGCAAAGCTCATAAATTCAATATCAGATCACAGAAGCTGAAGAACAGACACAAGAGCAAAACTCAGAAAAATCCACTGTAAGCAATGCAACCCACGGACTCCTTGCTGTAGCCAGGAAAAGGCATTGGTCAGCATCACAACAGCTATTCCTTGGGGTTTGTCTTGTCATAAAAATTAAACTGCTTTTAGCTGAAGGAGTGGTTTCTCTAAAAAGACAGTCCAAAATACTCTACTACTTAGGAAGGCTGACTGCAATATAGCATCATGCATGCAGGCATGAGTGGAAATCGGCAATTTAATCTTGAAAAGTTTCTGTTATCCTACGTTAATGGGTGCCAGTGGAAGTTTTTAAATAACACCAAAGGCACTATGTCTCTGTTCCCAAGAGGGTAGATTATTTCATTGCTCAAAGTATTCTTATTAATCCCATGTTTTGCTTTCTTAATCTTTCTGGGACCTGTCTTTAGAATGTCATAAAAGACCATCAGCTTCTTTATTCTGTAATTCTGAGAATCCAGTCTTCACTTCTGTACACTTGCAGAGTTGAACTCCAAAGAATGTATTTACATTTCAATACAAATTTTACACCTTCATGAACTTCTCTGCATGATTCTTAATACTGGAAGTTTTAAGAAGTTATCAGCAGGCATATTTAATCTTGAAACTATTATTTATTTAAATCGGAGAAAAAAATTAGAGTGAGCTTGATTGGTTGGAAATGAATATCCCTGACATGTGTTTTGTGCTTCTTTGTAAGGTGTTTGAAATACCAGTAGTTACAAATGAAGCTCTACAAAGAGATTGTTTGGCAATAATGTACAGTTTTCTGAATAAATTGTTAGCTTAGTCTTTTGTGTTTTTTTGCTTAGAGCTCACCAGTAAAGCCTGTATCCATCAGAGAATTTCAGAGAACAGAGGATACAAGACGACATTTACATCAAAACAGGTAAGATTTACTGTGGTAACTACAATTTTATCCAGAATTTCACCATGAATGCAGAGCATATATTTACTGAACATGTTTAGAGAATGGCCTTGTTTTCTGTTGCTTTGCCAGAAGTGTGTGTGGCATTCTTTTGATAAGTTATCGCTCCAATTTAGGAATTGGAGTTCTAATAATTGCAGTGAGTGGCCAAAGGCATAACTATTCCATGCCAGTGCTTGACTTAAAATCAGTTGGTTAAATAAATCTGCACAACTAAAGTGCATATTTTAAAACTGATTTAATACCTGCTTTTTGTGATTTAATTTGTGCTTTGATTAAATAATTGATTTGAGCTGTATTACATGGAGGACAAAAGAGGTAAAAGTACTTGCAGGAAGATTAGAGATACTAATGAGTAACTAATGTGCCATAAGGACACATTCTTGGTTGGCTCCTGCTGGTTTTGGTGTTGTAGGGGGGTAATTTATTTTTAAAAGTACCTTTCTGGGCTGTAATCATGAGCTTACATCAGCAGAAGGGATAGAATGGGAATCAATTCTGAAAACAAGTTGCTTACTTTAATGAAGTATGCCCATGCTCTGTAACGATTACTTGGCTTATTGGAGAGAATGCTTATCTGTAAAATAAAGGTCAGAATTGGACAGAGCATCAATAAGGGGTGGTTATGTTTCTGAAAAGAATTTTGGATGTCTAGTTAAAAGAAAAGAAGATAAGCAAATAAAAGATAAAAAACAAGCAAATTTCTGCAAATGAAAATAGATAGAACCTTTATTTTACTATTGAAGTATTCTGTGGAGTGAAAGTGACTCCACAGAAAACCAGCCCAGTTGTACTTGGAATGTTTAGGGGGGCAGGGGAATAGTGGAAAAGACAACTGCTAGTCAAGTATGTCATTACTTATGCTGTCAGTAGAAACCAATTTTTAATGGATTCTAAAATGGTATTGAAAGAGCAAATGAGACCAAGATTAGTGTGTAAATTTTTCCGGAGTTTTGGCAACATTTTAGTAGGCATTCTGAAATGTGCAGACACAGTAGCTGTACTGATACAAGGGAGGGTAACTATTTCAGCATATGTCAGCATTCCTCACCCTGTCCACAAGTCAGATATAAAATGATATAGCAGTTCTGCCATGTTCTCCGCCAAAAAAGTGAGTGCTCTTGGAAAATTGATTTTTTGCATGTTTGTTTACTTATTTTTTTATTTGAACATTTGCAGTCAACATGGAAATAATTAGACTTTCATCACTGGTTTCCATGATAAATCTGAAGGAAATAGGAGAAGGCTGGGTAGCTGGGGAGAGCTGCTGTTTACACAGACAGATGTTAATGATAAAGGAAGTTGAAGTTCAGTAAGGTATCCAGTGATTTCAAAATTTAACTTAAGGATAGCAGCAGATCTCCATGCAGAGGTAGTTAATCAGCGATCTGAATGAATTGTAGCTTACTATGCTGCAGCAGAGTGAAATTTTTAAGGTTAAGGCACCAGTTCATTGTTATTGCCTTCAAAATTGTGTAAAAACAGCCTTATGACAATGAGTTATTTTTTGTATTTTAAGCCTGTATTAGTCAAGTATTTTATTTTGTGGCAACCACAAACTGTGAAGTGCTTCCACAGTAATTCTGTGCAAATGCCTTGGCAGGCAGACTCTTTTTTTTTTTCTTTAGCATGCTGGAGCCATTAAAACTCTGAAAGTTGGATGTAACACAGACTTCATCTCAAGAGTACTTACATTAGTTGATTCAATTAAATAAATACAGTTTATGCCTCTGGACAGACTGTGGTGCATTCCTGATGCAACAAAGCTGTGTGTACTCTGCTCTGAACACACTCCTTGGCACTGAGCTGAACTCAATCCTGTCTGTTCAAAACAGCCCTAAGTAATGGGTTTGTCATGTGCTTCAGTGCTAATTTAAGTAGCAGAAGAGACCTGTAACATATGGGTCTTCTACATCTCATCCCTATGAAGAAAAGGCCCTAAGTGTGCATACAGCTAGCTGGACTGACATTTTTTGGAAATGCATGGTTAAGTGTGTCTGTGTTCCATGGCTGCCCCAGGAGCGAAGGTCGCAGAGTTTAGGCTGTCAAGGGTAACTCTTTGATTTCCATCATTTTTTTTCTAAGCAGCAGCATGTCAGGGTACATGCTGTAGGCTGTGGACCTTGGGAATTGTTTCAGTGCTAACAGCTGTCTTCTAGCAAGGAACTAAAAAACTGCAAAATTTCTCTCTTATGGTTGATGTGATGGGTAAGAGCTAGATGGGTTCTTGTTCGCCTTGTGACTTTGAGGGCTTGTGTCACTGGCAGTCACCTGATTGCTGAGGTGAGCAGGTTTGTGCTGAAAATACCAAGGGATCCTGATGTTTAAAAATAATTCTGCTCTTTCCAGAGCAGAATAAGGCCTGCAATAACCCAAATATTGTCTTAAAAGAGAAAATCCATCTTCATGTATTTTGAAACCATTGTTAATTAAGCAAGTTATGTTTCATTATGAACTGCAGTACTTGTAATCTGATTTGGTATGACAATGTGATTTCTTTAGTCCACATTTCACTTTTGTGATTATCTGAAGCTAATTGTTTGAGCATTTCTCTCACAAAAACAGTTGTAATCTAGAGTAGAATTAATTTGACAGTAGTCTATATGCATTAGTGGCCAAACCCCCTTCCACCTGGTGTCTTACCTGCAGGGATACAGATGAATTACGAAGACCTGAAACTCTAAATTTGATGCAGGACAGAGAGCATCACCAAGTACTAAGGAGTTATGTGGACAGGACAGAGAGGTAGGGAAAAAGAAACTGAGTGTTTCTGGTGATTCATTTTATTATTTCCCCCTCCCTCAAATAATCATGATATCCAGTTGTTCCTCTAAAGAGGATCATACGAAAAATTCCTGGTCTGGTTACTCTTAAAGAATGGGTATGAAGTACTGAGTATAGTAGGCCAAATGTACAATCCCACTGGTACATCTGGGTGCTGTAAAACAATGTTATTACAATTCAGGAGAAGAAATAGAAATGACTTCACAAAATCTGTCATTCACAGTGAGTTAAATCATTATCACAGGTGTTAGTAGACAGTTACTCTTCTGATTTGCTCAGATACTTGTGTGTCACTGACAATTCATGTTTGCAAAATGTTTAGATTTAAGATTAAAAGTCTACTTACTCTCTGTTTTTGCATTTGTCAGACCCCTGCCTGATTCACCTTATTTTCTCTCGCTATCAAGTCACCACACCCAGGTAACACATAGAATTTGAGTAGCTCTGAAGGATTTTCATGCAAAACCCAACTGATGTTATCCCTAAGACGTGGGCTGTTTCTCCATAACCCGTGTGCAGCTCTGACTTCACAGGCTGATGTCCTGTTTGATTGCAGGTGCCTAGCACAGATTCTGAGCTGCACCGCCGGCACATCGAGCGCACGCGGCGGGAGGCCCAGCTGGCAGCCCTTCAGTATGAGGAGGAGAGGATGAGAACTAAGCAGATTCAGAGAGAAGCTGTCCTTGACTTTAAGGTGCCTCCTTCTAGTACCTATTCCATACTTGATCTTTTCTAAATCCTTTCATTATAACTAATTGCCATGGTAATTACTGCCTGTATCTTATGTTTCTAGCACTTTATAAAGAATTTGGACAAATAGCATTAAAGTCCATTAAATGTTAGTGCTGTAGCTTAACACAGGCAAAGCTAGAACTGGGGAGGAAAATGGAAGATTTACCCAAAATATGATTGTTACAAAGAGTTTTGATTTTTGCATATTTCACCTCATTTTCCCCATTTGCATAGATGTGACAGAATTGGTTTAAGAAAGAAGAGGCCTCTGTCTCAGCAGGCATAGACGCAGTTTAATTTTGAAGACAAATTTGGCAGGGAGGAAATTATCATACACACAAAAATATTATGCTGCCTGATCTATTTTGCTATTTTGTGATAATAAAATAAGTTAGTTCTGGGTAAAGCATGGATGCAGACCTATGGTACATCAGGCACTCATTGTGAACAGTCTTCTCTGTCTCTGCATTCAATATGGAGTCTTCTGCTTAACTTGCCAGTCTATTTATGTGATAGTTGATTTAAATTTGTTTTACTGATTGCTGCTGTGGTCACGTACCTTAATCTCATCATCACAAATTTAAGAAATGTTATGGTTCATATTTATTTTGGGTTTATTGTGGTCTGCAGAGGCAAAGAATGGTTTATTGCTTATATTTGTTGTATAAACTTAGTTGAGAAAAAGGCTCTTAGCTGCCCGAAACTAAGCTTTTCATTAGCAATAACTATTTTTAGGCCCCGGCACTATTTTGTAGTAATGCCACTAGTTAAAGATTCAGCTCAGTCTTTTAGTTAAAGATTAAGGTTATAGGACACATGTTGTTCACTGAGTCTCCTGGGTGTTTTTGGTTTGGGTTCGATTTTTGGGTGTTTTTCTTCTGTTTCCTTTATTATTCATGACCACTTTTTTCTCAGTAGTTAAATTCCTGCCTTGGGTTGTATTTTTGACTTATCATGCATCTTTCATCTGCATGATTTAAAATTTTTGTTTGTTTGAATGTGGAATAAAGGCTGATTTTTTACTAATATTAGGGAAGTATCAACTCCATGAAATTTGCGATTTCCCCAATGCATGTTCTATTTAGAAACTAAGACTTCTGATTTAAAACACTTTTAAATTATGCTGGTTTGTTCTGAGCTTCTGTTTCTCTGTGACATTATTTTAAATTTAATTTTTCTTTTTCTGTGTAGCAAAAAGCCTCCTTAAGTCCTCAGAAACAAAGTCCAATGGATAGTGAGGTAAGAGTCCAATAAGAGCATTAGTAGGGATGTCAGCACTTAAATTCTTAGCCCTCCATCAGAGTTATTTTCCTCATTGTGGAAATGAGGAAAAACTGGCTTATAGCATAGCTTCTTTCACTTACTATTAAGTCTTGGGTTGGGGTTTTTTTATGGGGTCAGTCTAGTATTCTCTTCTGCTCATACAGGTTGCCTGTCCAAGAGTGTTGTTTTATTGTTTTTTGTACATTTTCTTTGTTCTCTGCAGGAAATACATTTCATATTCCATTTTAACCTGCTCCTTGTGAGCAGTACAGTTTATATTCTAACAGTGTTCAGTCAAGTTCCAGTATTACAGTCATCCTTCACTGATCAGTTTTCTCCCAGTTTCCTGTTATTAGATCACCAGTTGTCCCAGAAATAAACTTTGGAATTTTGAGAGCTGTCAGAAAAAGGAATAAATATTTTAAAGGGTTTTTTTCTACTATAGTTTTATAATAATACAGTTTTTATAATCAAAACCAGGAACACAAATCATACAAAGCTCAGTCTTCTAGAATATACAGAGCTGAGCCACTGACATCTGTTCACTCCCTGCATCAGAGTTCTGCATAGTGACAGCTTTTCCACTGTTTGCCATCCCCACTTTTGTCCAGAGAAAGATAATTCACTTGGTAGTGTTAATCAGATCAAAACTTCTAATATTAAAATGAATGTGATAGCTCTTAAGTAGCATTTTCCAACTAAATCTTCTTGTTAGAAAATTACCAAAACATGGGGTAATTGAAATAGTTTTTTGCTCCTTTTTCTTCTTAATGTTTTTCTGTTCCTAATTTATTCTTCTGAAAGGTTCTTTGTTCTATCAGAGTAAGCACTATGAATGCATAGTGTTCTGTATTTGCTTGACACAACACAGAAAGCAGAATAATTGATTCCTTAAGTAGTATGACTGCCCTGTAATTCCTGGGTCATATGGCTGTGTATTCCTACAGATTAGAGATAGTTCGAGAATTGTTTTAAGAGCTTCACAGTGCTATAAGCAAGCAATACATGTTCCAAAGTGTCTGTCTGTTCACATACCATGTGTTTCTGACATTGTGTGTGTTTCTGACGTTGCTCCATCTCTCCCACCTCCCAGTGTCCCTTTCCATCCAGAAGGTCTCAGCATACTGATGATAGTGCCTTGTTAGTGGTAAGATCCTGCACGTAATGGCCTTTTTCTGTGGCAGATTCTAGAGCATAGAAATGACAACATGTTATGATTGTCTCAGATTAGACCAACTGTTTCAGAGCTAATCTAAATAGCATAAAACATGATCATCTCCTTTCAAAAGTAGCTTAGCTGTGAGCTATGATGTTATGAATATGTTGACGCTTTTGCTGACAGACATTTGCTAATAATACAATTATGTTTTCCCACAAAATAATTAAAGCTTATATTTTGTTTGAGAGCAGAAGAAAATTACTGAGAGCAAAGAACAGTTTCTAAAAGGAAAAATTCACATCTAGTTGTTCTGGTTTGATTTCTTCTCCATTCAGCTTGCTTCATAATTGATGTGCTCTTCGGTGTCAAGTAAGCAATTTTAATGCTTAGTACGTCTGTGTCCTGCACATGGGGGTTGGAAACACTTGGCACAAGAAAAGTGTTCTACTTACAAATGCTACAAATCATTAAATACTTCATACAGTTTTATTGTTTATTAGTCTTTAAAATAATGTATTTTGAACACTTACCAAAAATATAAACATGTATGCACATAATTCATGTTTTATGCTATTTCTTTCTTTGTGGCATCTTGGCAATGTAGCATAACTAAAAAATCTAATTAGTGTCATAATCCATGTCTAGAAAATTAAAAATACACCTGATTTGCCTGCTGTTGCATGACTGCATGCCTAGAATTTATTTTCTTGATTTATGTGCTTCCATTATCTGCCTAAATTTTCTTTAGGCAGTGCTCTTGGTTAGCGTGTCTCTTTCCTAAATGTGTTGGTCAAGATATATACTGTGTCTTTATTCAGACTTCTTGGGTTTTCTGCTTTCATAAGATTTTGTGGTTGGGAAAGAAACCTTAAAATGTTAGAGAGAAATTTAATAATCATGTGCTGTCTAGAGAAATCACTATCAATGAGCACATTAAAATGTGCTTCCATAGTTAGGTCATAAAAATCAGGAGAACAGCAGTAGTTTGGGTAGAGATGATTCCCTCTTGTCAGTGAATTCGTCTCTGGAATGCATTTTAAAGACCTGTAAGAACCCCATTTCTGTTTGATTCTGTGATCACGTGACTTTTGTTGTAAATTAAGATACAGAATTTTCAGACACCACATTGAAACCGGCTTCCATTGCTATTTGTTTCCTTTTTTGTCTTCAGCCAAGTTACATCCTTTTACTTCACAAAAAGAGTGACCAGGCTGGCAGGGAAGGATTGAAAACAATTTCTCTGTTCATTTTTCTTTTGGTCCCTCACATCTTTCAGCAGCACTAAATTATAATAGTATATGAAATGTTGGGGTTTCTGTTCTGCAGCTCTCTTCTGTGGTGGAAATTCACACTGTCCTAATGATCACATATGCCAGGACAGCTGTTTCTGGCAATTACTGTAACTGGAACATTAGGCCCATATAACTCATGAATTTGTATCATTTTCTGTTTACACAAATGTATTTTTATATGGTAAAAACTTGTTCAACATCAAGGAAATGGTCATCAGTTTGCTTAAAAAAAAAGTAAGAGTTTACATTGCTTTTACCTTTTTATATTCTATTGCATTTCATTTGACACTTTCCTTATCCTTGTGGGTTTTAAATTTAGCTAGGTCTAATTTCTGAGGATATAAGGAAAAGTTTTAAAAGTACTAAATCTAATATGTAGTTAGAAAGCAAATGAGCTTTTATTTTACCACTTTGCTCTTCTGGCATTGTTACTGCTTTAACAAAAAAATTAAGTTGTGAATCTCCTTTTTAAAATCTTTAGCAGTTCTTTTGGTCTTTTTGTTGTTGTCTTTAATCACTAATTAAAGTTAAAATGTATTCATGTAGCACAGGTTACTCTGACCATTTCCTTCTGCTTATAAGCAATGTCAGGACTGTTGGTTTGAAGTCCCGGAATGATTGCCCATACCTTCTGTGAATGTTAATGGTTCAGCTTAGTTGTAGTTCCTCATGCATACCTGTGATTTGAAGTGGAGTCTGGATGTAGAACTTCATGGCACACTTTGGTGGATTTCTCTGGGTTGACCTATGATACATAACTAGACTAAAATATTGTTAAAGAAATGTAATCACTGACCTGTCTGGAGAAAATAGAAGTTCTATGTTAATCAGAACCTTTTGCTGTTCACACAAGGATAGTTCCATACATACATAGTTCCATACAAACTCCATAGTTTATTACAATGGAGTTTATTTGTAGAGCTGATACCAAGCTTTCAGACTTGGCTAATGATTTCAGCCTTCATTTCTTCTAAATCACATTTTTCTCCAAATATCTTGTTTTCTCCTATACTGCTCCTTACAAGGTTAGTACTATGAAAAGGGGAAAAAACCCAAAACATTCTCTCTAACTGCTGCTCAGATTCTCTGTTGTGAAGCCCACAAAACACTTCAGAAGCATCAGGTGGCTGCTGTGACCTCTTCCTCTCACAACCTTTGTGTCATTGCTGCCTTGTGCTCCTGTCTTTGTGTTGTGTTCTTGTTGTGGTCTGAAATGTGGCCTGAGGCTGTCCTATTACTGCTAGCACATAGGGTAACTGAAACATTTAAAATTAAGACTAAGTTTAAGTTAAGCACCAGAGTGTTACAAATAATAATGGTATGGTTAAAGTAAGCAGGGCTTGATTTACAGTAACTTGTACCCTGGAGTTTTCTCTCGGACCATTGGCATTCATTTGTGTAATTCAAATGTTTAATAACTGAATTCCCTTAAAATATCCTTATTTGGTCCATGCAGAGTTCTGGTTGGGCTCTCCTTTGGCACTCCCTGTATCTGCAGTTGTTTCTGGCACAGGGAAGTTTTTGTGACTTCAGTGCTAGACCTAAAGACTGCGTGCAGCATGTGCAGAGGGTGGTGTGTCTGAACTGCTGCATCCTGGCTCCTTTAGTGTTGTGGTTGCCATTTCTCACGGTCGTTCTTTGCCTCACTTCTTCCTTTCTTCCCTCTTTTTCTTTCCTTACTGTCCCTGACAGAATGGCTTTGAGCCTCTCTTTGTGTTTGAGATTGACAATAACACCAATACCATTAAAAGGAGGCCAGGCACTCGCAAACAGGTGAAGAGCATGTGGTGTGTTGGTGTTGTGATTGTCACTCCCTGTGCTGTGTCCCCTTCCCTCTGCCCACTGCTGGGTGCCTGTATAAGTGACCACTTCTTGTTAGTCTCTGTCAAGCTTGCCCTGCTCTTTTCATACAGGAATAAGCAGATGCATTGATGTTACAGCCCACCTAGTTCTGGTTTATTTTACTGTACTCATGTGCAAGCTAATATGTTGTCTAAATCAAGTGATATTTGAAACTCTTAAAAAAATTTTTTAAAACCCTACCATTTTGGCTCTGTCCTGCTCTGGAGAAAGAGGCAGTCTTGATGATCAGCTGTAAGTCTGTACAGGGCCTAAAAACATTTGTGTTTAAGGCTTGCCCTGAGTTGGTAAGCCTTCCCCTCTAGTCCCTCTGGCTGTACTGTTCTGAAGTGGCAGAATAGTTGCAAGTGTTTTAAAAGCTAAATGTGTCTTTTGCCACCTGTAGAGTTTCTAGGTGTCATTTTGTGTTCTTTCCTGTGCTGAACTGTCACTTTGCTATTTGAATGTTGTTTCAGAAAGTATAAGTGAGCCCATGCAGTCCTCAAATGTTAAAGTTGTAATGGTGCTTTCAGTAGGACACAGGATTTAGCCTTCTAGATCCACTTGTCAGTGACAGATGGGCACAACTACAGCCCCTGTTCTATAAACAGAAAAAGTTGTTTATTTGGCCGGTTTTGATATTGGTCGTAATTGAACTGTGACTGAACATTATCTGTGGCAACACTGTAAATCCTGACACTGATCTCACTTCCCCAAGAGTGAGATTCTACCCACAATCTCATTTACTTTGTGTGTAATCACAAGGAGCAGTTTGTGGCAGATACAAAGTGTGTATTACTCAGCCTCTTGTATATGGATTTCTCTGATTTTTCAGGCATGCATAACATCCTCAAAACATTAAAAAGAAAGCTATTTATTTTTAATGGTGGCCTAGAATGGACTGTTGTAGGGCAAAATTTCCTTTTTTCTGACGGCATAGGTGTTACTAAAGAAGCTTTTGTTTCACTTTCTGTTCTTAATTCTGTTTTTAATGTCACTGTATTATATGTAAAAGAAGCACTGTACCTCCCAGAAAGTTCAGGAGGGTAGGAAGGCTTTAACTATAGTTCAGCAAGTATTTATGTGTTGCTTGTTGAGTGTTTCTGAGAATGTGATCGTGATCACCTCTTCATTTTTACCTTTGCTTCATTCCATCTTTGTGTACAACCTGTCAGCTACTCACTAACTCTGCTACTGCCTTCTCTTTCTTTCTGCATTCAGTCACTCTCAGGGTTGAACCAAGAAAGCTGTGCTACTACCCTGCCTAGTGCCTCTACCTTCAGTCCTGTCAAGGTATCTCTTGCTATTATCATTCATCACAAGAGCCAACAAAAAAATCTTGGATCCACACATTGGTTTTAACAGGTGTTAGTCTGTCAGCATCTAATCAAAAGTTCAGGTAGGGTATGAACCTGATTCACCTGATTGAACTTTAGTAGGTATTAGCTCATCTTAGCTTTAGGCTGTGTCAACAGGAGGCCTGATCTATAAAATATGGTAACCAGTCTCTGCTCCAAAGGGTTCTTGGTTGTCTTTGATGTAGCTTTTTCTGTACAAGATCATTTACTCTTGATCAAGTTGAGTTCATCAAAAGTACACTTGTATTCTTCGCCCGTTTCTTTTTTTCCTGTGGAAACTGCTGTGCTGAATGCATTCCTCACAAGAAATCATTAGTCTGTGTAAGCACTGTGATGAAGCCACAGTGTGTTTCACTGGGGACAGATGTTCAGTAAATAGCAGTTCTGCATTAGCAAAGGTGTCAAAGAGGAGTATCCTTCTTGGGGCTGCTGTATTGCCAATTCTGCATGTTGCTTAATACCTGTTTTTTGGTGTCCCCTTTGCAGAGAGCATTTTTCACTTTGGCTTGAAGAGTTAACAATGATCTGTCATTGCATAGTCAGTGCTGTTTCATCGTCTTTTTTCCTAAGGAAAAAAAAAGCAGTTGTATCATTTCTGTAAAAAAAAAAACAAACCAAAAACAAACCAAAACTGTCTCTGCAGAGGTAAGACTTGGGAAGCAACATACAGTGGTTTTTCTTATTTCTGGTTATCTGAAACTCATTTAGATGGATGGAGCTTCCCTTGAAACACAGCAAATTAAAATGTAGTTAAAGCTTTTCCAGATTAGGACCATTCATACTGTTCTGCTTTTTTTGTTCACAGAGTGATGACAGATCTACCATCTCCCCTGGCTCACCTACCGCTCAGACAGGTAACAGGGACAGGAAAAAAAATGGTGAAAAATAAGATCAAAATGCTTGCTTGCTTATTTGTCCTATGAAGAGAGGGGAGCATCTGTTCCCACCTCTGTCTGTGGCACTGCTTTGTGTGAGAATTTACCCAGTTACTTGGGTCTCCTTAGAAAAACACAAGGGAAGAGACAGCAGGAATGAAGCATGTCCTTAGGCAGAGCACAGCGTTTGGCTGGTTTAGGCCTTCAGAGAGGCTTTGGCACACAGATGCATTCAGCAAGAGTCAGAACAGTTGTTGGAATTGGTATGTGGAATGTGCTTTGCATGCAAGTGTCCTTGGAAGTGCCTTTTCCTGCCCTGCTTTTATCGTGCATGGCTGTAATTTATTTTGTCATCATTACATTAAAATTTTTGGTTTGTTCTTTTTAATTACCACATTGCTGTACCCATTTCCTATTTAAACTCTAACCATTTCCTTCTTCCTCCTTCCTTTCCTGTGCCTTTGTACATTTGTTTAGTCCACCTTTCCCCTCCATATCCTGGCCATGCAGCCCCGCCTTCCTATAGAAACCCTTCCCAGCGACCTGAGAGTTTCCTTTTCCGAACAGCTGTCAGGGATGAAGCCAAGAAAGGTAGGTTATATAGCTCAGAAATCAGCTAGTTTTGCTACATTATATTGACATCTGCATGACCTAGGGCTTGCAGTGTTTTTTATTATCAAACTAGGTTTAGAATTCCATTTGTAGACAGATGACATGACATATGTTGTGAGCAAACAGGGTTTTATTTGGAGCTGTCTGGTTATTCTTTTGCCATATCTGTGGAAGTGTGAGAATTCGCTCATCTTGGTCTGCACTTACACCTTTGCCACATGAGCCGTCAACAACTTGATAATTCCTGCATTGCCCAGTAGCCTGTAACAGAATTGCAATTTCTTGAGAAAGAGCTGTTTCTACATACTCCAAGTGACACAACTTTGTCATCATTATTATCCAACAGAAAGATCAGAATCTAAACAATGAGGGAATTGCATTGACACCTCATTTAGGTTGGTAGACCATTAGTTTGATTAATAATGAAAGGTAAGAAAGAGATTTGTGAAAAGGAATGTAATGTAGCCATTTTGGAACTTTGTGTGTAGTGCAGTAACACGCAACACAGAGCCAAACAGTGTCTAGTGATTTTATTTCCTTCATGCTGCTGTTTTAGCTGTTGCTCCATCCTCTACCTGTGCCTTGTCTCCTGCTAATGATTCTGCAGACCCTCGAGTGAGGCAAAACTCCAAACAGCGGGAGGAGGAGCTGGAGCTGATAGAGCAGCTACGCAAGGTAAGTGCTCCAGAGCCAGAACGTGGATGTAGCAGGGAATGCGTTTTGTGACCCTGCTAAATCTGCCTTTGTCTTATGGACCAGTTTGACTGAACCAGTATGGGGAACAGTGGGCCAAAATTAAATGTTGTGGTATGGTCTATGTACTTCTTTCAGATGGGTGCAGTGGTGTTCACTTGATTGTTTGTGGTAGATAAAGTCAGCTTCAAATTCTGTATAATAAACTGTCAACTCCTCATAAATGTCTGATGAACTCTGCTTTTATGTGTACTTCCTTTCTTCCTTATCAGCTTTCACACTTGTAAGTAGCTCCCTTGAAAGTTACCTTTACTGTCCCCTTTTAATGTCTTTTTTTTTAATTTTTTTTTGCACTAAAGCTGACAGAAAAGCAGATGGAGTGCAGAGACTGCTGCCAGTCATGCTACCATCATGGTTTCTTTGTGTACTCTAGATCTGTCTGTTAATTCTTGCCTTATCTTAGTTAAGTGCAGAACATTTGACCCACAAATGTTTCTAATATTTATGCTTTTTGTTTGCCCAGGGGCACCACACTCCTGGTTTGTGCCCAGGTACAATGACAATAAGGAGCAATATTGGAAATGCCAGAGGCATTAAGATACTGCTCTGCTTTGCCCCAGACTTGTTTCTGCGGAGCATGAAGGGATTTCCTGTGGTGCTGTAATTAATTGTTTGTATTTTTCCAGTAAATAAGAATATACTTATTGAAGCTAATTTTAAAAGCCATAAACATGCCGTATAGAGAAGATCCCTCTCTTTGGGAGGAAGTTTTGAAGTAAGGACAGTCTCCTTTCTCTGAAGGAGAAAGATTACCTCAGATAAAACAAAAACTTGGTGGTATTTGTGCACCGTCTCATGTTATCTCAGATTGCTTTCTGTGTAGTCTGTCTCTTGTTGTGCTCCCCAGGTAAGCTTAGGTTTTTTTTAAATACTTAAAAATTTAGATACAGTATTACAACTTGGTGACATTCACACAGCATTTTAAATGAGATTGAAAGCCTGAATTTAATTTTTATTCATTCTCTTAAACAAATGCTAACTTACCTTCTTTTTAAAGGACTGCTTATGTCAAAAAGTTCTGTTTTTATTTAAAGGCAAAAGTATTGTCTTGACTTTTGTTAATTGTGTTCTCCTCCACCCCACAAAGACAATTATTCCCTCAGCAGAACCATTCTCTGAGAATATGCAGGGTTAGGAATACTGTTCCTAGATCCTGACTTCCATTATTTTTGAATAATGGTTGTATTAGTCCACTGTGCTGTACAATGAAAACCGTTCTTCGTTGAACTCAATTGCTCCCAGACTGTGGCCAGCCCCGGGCCGCAGTACCACCCAGGGCTTTCCTTGGAGTTACTCAGAAAGCTGGTTGGAAACGAGGACGGGCAGAGCTGTAATGCAGGAACCCTGCCTCGTCCAAACTTGTGCCGATGAAGCAGCTGGGAGAGCGCAGCCCCGAGCCCCCCGTGCGTCCCTGTTGTTTCCCACAGAACATCGAGTCGCGGCTGAAGGTGTCCCTGCCCAGCGACCTCGGCGCGGCTCTCACCGACGGCGTCGTGCTCTGCCACCTGGCCAACCACGTGCGGCCCCGCTCCGTCCCCAGCATCCACGTGCCCTCACCTGCCGTGGTGAGTGTGTGACAGTGACACCGCTGCATAGCTGTCCATAGGGACGTCCTACAACCCTAATCCAGACAGACACTAAACTCAGCGTTCTCCTCAGTGATTGTATGTGACAAAAAATAATCTTCTGTGCTGTTTAAAGAAGGTCTGTAGTGTCACTAAATGGAATTCTGTTTGGGTTTGTTTCATTTAAAGGAAGTTACTTCTAACAGCTTGCAAGCAAATGTTAACATTTTCATGTCCTCCCTAAGCACATTAACTTCAAAACTAGTGACATGCGAGACAGTTCAGCATGAAAACTGAAATAGAATATTTTAAAAGATCAAAATATCTGAGAAGTTCAGGGAAACATAGTAGGGAATTACAACAAGTAGGATCACACTACACTAGACGGTGAAACCAGGCAGAGACGAAGTTGATTCCTGTGTCCACAGCACTACAAATTCCTCAGCTTAGGAATTTTAGCAGAACACACTCAAGATACTTGGAGAACAGCATCTCCTAGAACAAAACAAATCCCATCATACCTTTGTGATAACAGGAAAAAAAGGTGGGGGGACTGTTGGGAGCAGCGAGGTATTGCAGTCTGTTTTGTAGGGAAAGCACAGAATTAGAGAAAGGTCAAAATCTGTGAGATAACAGATTATTTATCCATTTTGTGTTTATGGAAGTCAGAAAGTTCAGTGAAAATGTTTAGGATCAGCTACTTGAAAGTAATATAGACAGGTAGATTGCTTGTTATACACCTTTAAACTGTTCAAATAAGGAAAAAAATCAGACATTGTTCCTTGGGGAAGAAGTTGAAACATGCACGTAGTCTTCACTTATCCTTCTTTTGGAGTGAGTCTTCATGTTGATTGGAATCAGAACTGGCACTTGCAGGGCTGCCAAGTGTGTCATTTTGGTTTTGTCCCTGGGAGTCAATGTGACCAGGCAGGTGGCCCCATTATTTTGAGAAGGACTGAACTGGACACACCAACATTTTAGGCAGATTGTGGGATCATTCCAAGCAAAGGCAGGGAGCCACTGCTCAGACGACTTGCATCAGTGAGATCTTTTCAATGGCCTGGTTTGATGTGCAGCTGAATGTTCTGTTAGGAATTAAATCATGGCTTTGTCATGTGAATCCCAAGGAAGAGGCAGCCTGGAGCAGCATGGCTCCAGAAGCAGAAGAGGCACAGGGTGATCTTTGTACTCCCTTGGTCCATCGGGGGAAAGAAGCCAGCACTGGCCTTTAACCCCTTCCTTGGTGGGGAAACTCAGCACATGAAGGGGCAGAGGGAACCCCACCACTCTCAGAACTGTTGAGCACCTGGAGGTGCTGCCTGCTACTCCAAAGCAGGGAGCAGGGAGCTTGTGTCTCTTGAACCAGAAGAGAATAAGCTTTGAGAGCAGGAACCAAGGCAGAGCCTGTGCTGTGGTATGTCTGAAGAGGTGTGAAAGCTGACTGCAGGAAAAAACCTCAGTTGAAAAAATGCCAGTGGGTGCAATTCAGACAGCTCCATTAAACACATCTACAAGAGCCTGACAAGCAGCAAACTTCACTTCCAGTTTTCTGACATTATTTTTTTGTTTCATCTAGCCTTTATTTTTATATTATCTCTTTGTTAATTGAAGTATGGTTTGATATTTATATAGTTTTGTAATATAGTAATCCCAAACAGACTCTAGATTGCTTTATGTCATGAAATTGCTCTGAAATCACAGCATGGAAGCCATGGATGTGTATTTCATCAAAAGACATTTTTAAAATGATTATACTGTACTCACTAAAAGTGTTAGCCAGTTTTATATAACACTGTGTATATAAATATTGCATGGCTTAGAACTGTCCTTTTTTAAAATCATCCAGCATTCATAACTTAGGTTTTCATAAAACAGCTTTGAAAACTGGGATGGTTTTCTAAGAAAAGCAAACTTCAGCAGAGCCTGCTTTGAATTAGAGGAGCTTATGTCAGTGCAGTGTTTTTGGCAGAGATTTATTAAGAATTTTATTTAAATAGAAAACAAAAACCTTTCAGAAACTTGCCAGTTAAGAACACTGTATGCCTTTGCTTCTTTGCAGCCTAAACTCACAATGGCAAAGTGCAGACGAAACGTGGAGAATTTCTTGGAAGCTTGCAGAAGGATTGGAGTGCCTCAGGTACGTATTTTTGCTGTCCTGATACAATGTTTCAGATGCAGTTTTGCCTGGTGCTTCAGAAAATAAAGCATTCTTTGGAATATTGGATTAAAACAAAAATATTAAATGTTTAGAAGGTTCAGGTACAAGCTGTTCTGTAGTACAGATCAGACTTACCTTGCATGGTCTTCCCAAGCAGAATGAAGCCAGATACAGTTTATCAGAGTGTAGTATATAGACTTTATATTCTAGTACAGGTTCACTTAAACACTGTGCATTAAATTCATAATAGCTGGTGGACTTGAAGTCTGCCTTTAGAACTGCCAGGTTCTATAAGACCAGTTACATTTTATCAATATTAGGTATGTGACAGCTTAAAAGTGGGATAAAATCTGGATGATGGTTTGCATGTGTTTTTTTTATCCTAAAACTTTTCATGTTCCTTCACAATCATTCTCTTACATGAATGTCTTTACTGTCTTACCAACAAGTCACAGAATTATTGGCCGTTTCTTTGATGGTAGCTGTCTTTGTATAGTTCCTACTTCTTTTATTATGCACCAATGATAGAAGTCTGTCTTTCCTTGTCCCCTTCTGAAACTTCTAAGATGTAGGAGATGGACACATATTAAATAGTCCATCTTACCCTGTTGGTCCAGTTATCCTGTTTTATGCTGTCCTGTCCTTTGCACTTTGTCTTACTCAGCAGCTGTCTCAGTACAAATAGTTTAATACATTATATTTTTCCTGATTTCCCTTCTAGTGCACTAATTGATTTGGGTTTTTACATTGCTGAGCATTGGTGTTTCCATTGTGGGTGCTGGTTTCTTTTGTATTCTGAAAGGGAGAAGTAGACCCCATGATTCATTTCCCAGCTACTTTTAAAGGCAGTTCTTGAGTCAATCATGCAGGATTTTCTGGTGTTTTCAGATCACTTGCAGACATTTGAGCCACTGGGATTTTAGGATGACTTATTTATTGAGCTGCCTGGCAGTTTCACATGGCTCAGTGGTGAATTATGTTGGAAGGGACTAGGGAGTTGTAAGTGATCTTTAATGCTGGGAGATCCTGCACTGCTTTGGTCCCCTAAAAACCTTTGGACTTTCAATCCCAGCAGAACTGCACAACATAAATTCATCTGGGACATTGTGCAATTCCATCCCAGCTTCCCTATTTATAGCCCCCTCAAGTATGAAGATACATTTTTATGGGATTGCAGTACAAAGAAGATCACTGGAATGACCCACAGACAAAACCAAACAAACACAAAAGCAAATCAAGAAAAAGTTCCCTGTAAACCCAGGCTGCTCCATCTGCTACTCCTACTGTGTAGGGCACTCCTGTTTTTCTCTCATATATTGTTTTAATGTGAAAGAGTTCAAGGAGGGTCTCTCTGGGAAAACTTAGTAAAATACCCCCCCTGAACTCCAAAGCTGCTCTCACATGTCTGCATTACATCTCTACTGAGATGTGAACATAAGATACCTGTATGTAAGAATGGCATGGCAGCCTGGTATGTTTTTCTTGAAAAGTTGCCTGCAGGTTTTTTGTTTCATTTCCATTATAATTACAAAAATAATAGGCCTTCTGAAAGCATGGATCCTTGTAGGAATACTTGCCTTTTAAGGGGAAGGCTATTTTCAAAAAGGGCTAATTACAGGCACCACAGCAGAGCAGCAATTTCTGAAGGACTTTGGTGGTTTTAAAGCCCTTGGATCAAAGGAAACCCTCAGCTGAACAGGTTGATCCATGCATCTAGATTTCACTGATTATTAGCAGTTACCTGTGGGAAAGGGAGACAAGGGACACACAATGGGAATAGTTACAGAACTCTTAAACTCTAATTAGTAATAGATATTTCTGCAGGATGTTGCATTCAAGCATCAGTTACACATAAATAATTCCTTGTCCTGCTGTTTTCATTAAGTTACATGTGGAGGCTGAACTTAGTTGAGTATTCAATGCCAGCAGAATCTCAGATACCTGTAACCTCTTCACTTCTGGAGAAAAATGGGTTTCACTAAGGGTTGTGTAAACTGCTGTTTTACATGTTGGAGCTGGAGAGGTGACAGGCACCTCACCGAACACTAAACACTGATACTGAGTTCTTTGCAATGGGAGTCTTGGAGATTTCTGTGTGAGAATTAACCAGGTGTGATGTGCTTCTCAAATGTGTAGGTTGTATCTGAGATGTCTGATAACTGCTTCGTGGATGTTGCTATGGCTAACTGACTGACCTTTTTTTTCTGTCTGTTTTCCCTTCCTGCTCACACACTCTGGACAGGACAATCTTTGTTCCCCTTCTGACATTCTCCAGCTAAACCTCAGCGTTAAAAGAACAGTTGAGACTCTTCTTTCCCTGGGGACAGATTCAGAAGAATCCAGTCTTGTGTCCCTTTCCGTTCAGCTCTGGGGCTTTGTGGTGTTTTACTGTACTCTAATGCTAACGCTCTGTATGTTCTATCGCTGGGTCTTTTTTCTCTAGTGAAGGATAGTGGTGCTGCTTCCTCCCTCCGTCACCCCAGTGCTTGGGAACAGATTCTGGGCTTTGCCAAGACTGTGTGTATGAAGTGCTTTGTTTCCCACGGATGGGACGGAGGTGACAAGTACGGAGTGCAGACGCGTTGGTGCACCCACAGCACCGTCCGTGACCCAATTCCCTTTTGTATCTGCTGTGTCACGTTGGGCAGCTGAAACGCTTTCCAAGGGAGGAGGCGCTGTCCCTGGGCCCGAGAGAGGGCCGAGGGCAGGACACGTGTGCGTGCTGTAGTCTGCAGACAGTGGTGTAGTGAAAACTGCAGTGTTTGTGCCTCTCTTCTCCCATCTGTGTAATGGGAAATGCAACCACTTGGGTAAATTGCTTGAGGATTACCTGATAAAAAATGTTAAACGATGTGAAGTATTTTTTCAATGCCAATGTTCCTGATGCGATCTCACAGTCTTTGGAGACATGGTCTGCTGTTGTCCACAGAACTTTCTAACTGGTTTGGTTTTTTACCCCAAATCCTTTGCTGCTGCTGAGAGCATTTGATTTCTCAGATTTATAGACTCTGCAGTATTACTTGGAGTCAGGATTTTTAAAACAACTCTCAGTGAATCCTGAGCTACTTGAACTTTGTTCAAGCAGAAAAATTTCAGAGAAATTAAGCTCTTCAACAGCTTTAAGAGAAAAGTTTTCTGACACAGAAAGAAAAGTCTTTATGATCCTGTCAGGTGCTACAGAATGTCATAGCATTTTACTGTGATCTGGATAAGACTTACCAAAAACTTGTTAAATTGTCATTTGATCTTGGGCACCCCACCCCAAGCTTGTTCCATGCTTATTCCCTTCTTCCTCTTATCCTGTCATTTTCAGAGACACTTGTATCATGCAATTGCACAAATATAAGTCCCAGCTGCACAAGCACCCTTGACTGTTTTACAAAACTCAGGTAGTCTTCCATAAAGCTTCACAGCCTTTCCCTCCCCAGGGAAAGCATCCTGGTGCTTTAATGCTTTAACGTCTCAGGGACACCTCAGAACTTCAGGGCACTCCCCATGTGTGTAACAGACCATGTCTCCTCAGAGTGGAGATCCATTCTCTCTGCTCAGAGTCCAGTGACAGGTAAGTGTTCAGGAAATGGCTGTTCCAAATGTCTTCGATAAATCCCTGTTGAAATCTGCAATGCAGTAAATGGCTTGGAAAGCCAATGCAAGTGGTGTTGGCATTCCAGCCATAACCTGGAACACCTCTGAGGCACAGTTTAAGGTACACAGGACTTCAGTTGCAAATGTGGTCACTAGCAGTAAAAATGTGTTATGTGTATGTGGGTCTCACAAGCTCTTGTACCATGAAGTGAGTATTTATCAAAGGAGCAAGTAAGAGCTGCTGCCTTCTGTCCAAGTCACACAAAGTGTTCTGTCCAAGCCAAACATCACTGAGTTAAGAAGGGACTTTTGACAGGGGGAGATTGTTTTATTTTTAAGTAAGCTATTTTTGCACTGCTTACTGGTATGAACTAAAATGAACTCAGTTCCTGTGTTTCTTAACTTCTAATGAACACTGTGATAAAAGCTGCAAGGGGTTTTACACTAACAGTGCCTTCCAGTTTTTAAATTTTGTTTGTCATTACTGTCTGTGGTATGGAGTCATTCCAAAGCCTTTCCCCTTATCTGTTTGCATACATAAGAAAAAAGATAAGGCATATTTACTCAAGTTTACAAGTATTTTCTCAAAAAGCACACTTTTTTCAAATTACTATACATTTTCTGGAATTAAAATCTATTTTAACCTGAGCATATGGCTTTCTGTGAGATTTGCAGTCGGGGCTCGCCTGTTTTCTCTCTGCTTGGAGCTTTGTGGGAGGAATCTTGGCTGCCACTGTTTGTGCTGAAGAATTTCTTTAACCTCAAAAATCAGTAAAGACTCAAGGAGTGGAGAAATGCCAGTTGATGTGAAAATAGCACATGAGAAATAGTCTCTGCAGCTCTATAGGAAGGACACACTTGGGTTATCTTCTGCAGATACAGAGAACTGTTGGACATGTATCCTGGCTGTTGTGGAGTGAGGATGGCCAGGAGGGGCCAAGGACTTCTGTAGGATGAGGCTTTAAATACATCTTAGACTGAGAATAGCACAATTATTAATAAACACTTTGAAACCTCTTTTTGCATGTTGTGTATTACTGTTATTCCTCAGGGTGATTTTGGGGCCCACCCACTAAGCGGGGGCACTTTGGGGAGGTGAGTGAGTGGTAGTGACTCATTCCCTGCTCCCCAGCAGGGCTTCCCTCACAGCTGTAGCTGAACAGGAGACTCTCTCCAAAAGGTGTGATTTGGAAAGGAAGCTGTGGTTCCTCTCCTGCTCTGTGTTGTAGCACATTGATTGTATTGAAGCAAAGCTTCCCCCTCTTCAAGTTCATCTACTTTGGTTTCATAAAACTGCGGCCATCTCTGTGTGGGCAGAGAGGGAGGAGGACAATTTCTTCTTCCCCTTTTCTCCCATAATCCTTTTTAAAATTCTTATTTGTAGAGTTTTCTATTAAAACAATACAAGAGATTAGCCCAAGGCCACCTTTCTTGAGTAGTCAAGATCATGGTTCCTTTGTGACGAGCAGAAATCTCATGTCCTACCCCTATGTGTGTGTGTGCTGCCTGTCCATAACATTTCATATTTCAGTCACCTTTTGTTTAATTTTTTTTTTCTTTTCAGTTGAGTGGTTTTCATCCATTTTGTTTTTGTCTTTGTTTTGTTCCCCATTCAGGAGCAATTATGTTTGCCTCTGCATATTTTAGAAGAGAAGGGTTTGACACAGGTAGCTGTGACTGTGCAGGCGCTCCTGGAGCTGGCACCCCCAAAGCAGCAGCCCCTTCACCACTTGTCTGCTGTGTAGAGACCTCCGGGACCTTTGGGTTACCTTGGCTAAGCAGAAGGACCTGAAGACTTTACTGCCCATGCAGTGCATCCAAACACACAGAGCTCTGTTCTAAGGAAATGAGTTTCCGTGATTCCTGACAGGAATGTTTTACTTCATTTCTCCATTTTTTTGGAGATCACAGCAGTTTCCAGTAACATTTTTTTACTACCAATATTTTTGCCCCTTATTTAAAAAAATGAGAGTTCATTGGGAGGAGGGCAGGGAATTCCAGTGGCTGGTATTGGAGCCAGCTGTAGAAACTGACCTTGCAGGATGAAGAAATGGGTTTAGAGTTTGGAAAGCAATTCCTACAGGAATTTTTTTTTAAAAAAAAGGTGTTGCTGCAGGGGGCACACAGGGAATTAAACTTCTTTCCTTACCTACAGGGTGCAAAGAAATGCAGTTTCTTTGCCTCCAAAGAATGGCTATTTCTATTATAATATTTTTTAAATTGCATCACAGAATCTTAACCTGCAGTATTTGATAACAGGGTCAAACCTGTTCCTTGCCTTGGCAGGTCCTCATTACTAGAAGTCAAAGAAAAAACTTTTTTACCCATGGAAAAATTACTGTATTTTCTTTGCCAGAAACACCTTAGTAAAAGATGCTAAGTCAGATCTGTTCAAATGGGATTAATCCCGTCAGCATTCTTGCTGGGTTCACTTTCAGTTTGAGTATTAACACGTCTTTATCTGAACACTTTTCCAACAGCAGTGGAGAGAGATTGCCCCTGTCCTCACATCCTCTTCTGGTGGTTTTGTGGGATCACCAGAATCCCGGGCATTTCTCTGCAGTGGGAGCAGTGCCAGCCTGCCCTGCTGGTCACTAGAAGCCCTACCAGCTAACACGCTTAGGAGGGGCTGAAGCATCCCCTGCAGGCACAGAATGGATCATGTTGAGAGCACGGTTCTCAAGCTCCCCAGGTGGGCTGTGTTAGCAGAGCACTGTCTGCTAAGGCAGCTCTGAAGGGTTAGATAAGGATTTCAGTAAAGCCCTTTATTAGTTGGAGTTTATGTAGAGAGATGTGCTGGTTTTACAGAACTGCTATTCATTCCTCTTTCCTTAACATAAAAATGGAAATTCACTGTACAGAAGTGGGAGAGGCAGCTGACAAGTTTTGCATTTTCCTGGAAAGCTGATCTGCAAAAGGACAGTGCTATATGCTCTGGTCCTAGTGACAAGGCCAAGCTCACTGCCAGATCAACTGACAGTATTATTTTTCCCCCCACAAAAAGGCCTCACAAAATCCAGCTTTCCACCCCTGCGGTTCTTTTGTCAGGTGTTGCCCAATTTAAAGCATCCCTGAACATTATGCTACTAATACATGGTACATGAGGTTCTGAAAGCAACTCCAGGCATCAGCTATATTCTGTCTGGGATATAGTTGAAGCAGAATACACTGAGAGGGCTTTATGCAGATAAAGGAAGAAGAAATGGGAACAAATGAGCTAAAAGTCATTTTTGCAGAAGTAAAACCTGCTGTGGGAGCTGCCAAGGACTGGTCTTAGCTGCATTTTCCCCCTTTTGATTTGCAGTTTTGTTTCTATTTTGTTTTGCTTTCTATATTTCTTTCAAGGGCCATTGTGGTGATTGTTGAATCC
The DNA here is from genome assembly GCA_013389925.1 of Aegithalos caudatus. NCBI lineage: Eukaryota > Metazoa > Chordata > Aves > Passeriformes > Aegithalidae > Aegithalos > Aegithalos caudatus. The sequence goes on from WEIU01010499.1 coordinate 226,151, forward strand.
TGTTTCTCAGAATTATTCCAATTGCTTCTTAGTGGCATTGGTTGGTCACATTCCAAGTGAACAACACCTGGAAGGTGTTAAGAGTGCCCAACTGCAAAGAGAAACCTCCTCATGCTGGGCAAATGCAGTGCCCTGAGCCCTGCATGGAGTGGAAGTGCCAGGAACTCACAGGACCCACAGGCAGAGCAGCCCCACACAGGCATTCTCGCCCCTTTAGGTAGTTTTTGTGTTTCACTTACTGCCGTTGGTGAGGAGCGTTGGTCATTCCTGCAGGGTTACACAGAGGTGTCTGAAGTGTCTGCTGCACTTTGCTGAGGGGAAGGTGCTGCCACTCACAGGCAGCACCACAGACATGGAGTTTTCCTGGTGTATTTGTGTCTGCACGTACTCTGAAAGAGAGGGAGGCACTGACTTCATCTTGGTTTCCAACATTAGGTCACCTGTTGTTACAGGGATAGTTGCATTTAGCAGAACACCCATCATGGGCTATTTAAATGTCCCTGTTTGAGGAAAACCGTAGCCTTCATGGAATTGTGAGGGTGTGGTGATTATTCCAGCACTTAAGGACAATGAAACTTAGCAGTATTCAACTTGGTGAAAATGTTATAATTTAATTAACAGTTTTTTAATGGGGTGGGCGCTGGAGTCTGGCCTGCCATTTCCTATTGCCTTGTGTGGCTCACAGCCAGGAGTGGCTCGTGGCCACCTGTGGCTGGAGGCCAAGCAGGCAGAGGGTCCCTGGCACCAGGTACTTTGTTGTGAGCAAGGTTCACTCTGGCAGTTTCAAAATAGGTAATTGTGTTAGTTTGACATTTGTAATTATTTTCAGTCTGGCAAGCACTAAATCTTGTCCAGATTCTTAGGACAAAAATCCAAACCTGAAGTTTCATCATATGGTTTATTTAATGTGTTAATACCAAACCCACTTCAGTTCTCTCTTGCAGAATGGGTTGGGATTTTTCAGTGTAGTTATGTGCAATTTTTGTTGTATCCCATGAAAAGAGTATTTGAAAGAAAATGTGTATAAAGTTCTATTTTGTGTGTAAAAGCAAAGAAGAGATGGTCTTTCCTTTTTTTTTTTTTTT
>WEIU01010499.1:227270-251086 GCA_013389925.1 Aegithalos caudatus
AATGTGTTGGAGAATACGGGAGGGACCCACCTCAGTGTTTGGTGCTGCTGGTGTTCACTGACTCCGGGGTGTCACACTGCACCCTCACACCTGGCCAGCCCTGAGCAGTGTCTGAGGCTCTGCACACACTGCAGGTGGAGCAGCCCCTAATGGCCCTGGGGGCCAGGGCAGAGCAGCTGTGGGTCCCCCTTTGAAGGAGAGGCTTTTGTAAAGGCCCCTCCCGCTGCTTAAAATCCACCAGGGACAGCTCTTTACAGCACCAGAGCATCTCTGTTGTTCTTGGTGGTAGCAGGATGGAAAATGGTATTCAAACCTCTTTATGACTATAAATGGTTCTTTGAAAAACTAGAAACAGAGGGCTTGTAAGGTGAATTTGGACATCAAAAGAATTCTTTTGTATAGATATTGTGATGTTTTGCAAAGTGATCTAATTTTGTTATTTCTGAAAACAGTGTAAACGTGTAAGTAATAGAGTAAAGGATTTTAAAGCTTCATCCCATGCTGTATGTCTGTAAATACATTCCATAATTTCTGTTACATATAAATGTGTCTGAATATTGTATATTTTAAATTGCCTGTATTCTGCCAGTAGTGTGAACTTCTAGCACATTGATAATATAAAAGGAAACCATGGGTATTTGAAATAAAGTTTTAAAACTTACATGAAGTGCAGTATTTCTTCCTGCTGTTTTTCTGTTGCACCAACGAATGTCACATCCTCTGTGTCAGGTGTTTATTCCCATTCCACATCATCCCACTTGGCATTTGATGGACCTACTCTGATTTTCTATTTTTCATAGTTAACCAGGACAGGAAAATCCCAGTATTTTTACACATATTTTGCAGCCCCATCAGAAGCTTCTTCTTGGGAGTATTTTTAACCTTCCCAGATACTGATTTTGTACAGAATCCTTTGCTCATCCCTCCACAGCCCCTTGTTTTTTCCTTTTCTCTGTAAATGATACATTCTGGGTTTGGGGTTTCCCGCTGCCGGTCCCATTTGCTCCTTGTTCTCATCCTTTGCTTTTGGCCAGTCTTGGGTTTGAAGTGTAAAACTCTCAACCCTGCTTCTTGACCTTGCTGCATTTGAAAGGTTTATTCTTAGCCATAATGTTTAGTCCTCTTTCCATCCCTCCTCATCACTAGTTTTATTCTTTTTTTTTTTAAACATAAAAATGCAAAGCCTTGAAATTGCCAGAGCCACAAACCCTCTCTGCTTGTGTTACCCTTGTGATGCTCTTCCCTGCTCACCAGGCTGCTCCAGCATCCTTATCTAACCTGGTTACTCTGTCAGCCCCTGGGGACAGCTCCATTCCTGCCTCTCTCAAGGCTGCCCAGCTCTCTTCAGGTATTTATTTCTCCCCTCAATCTAAAGCTTCCTCCTAACCAGCTTCCCAATCTCCAGCCATTATTTTGCATTTCATTCCTAGGAAAACTCTTTCCAAATGGCATATTATTTCCCTGCAGAAAACTCTATGGATGTACATCTTGATCCCATCTCTCCACAGCTGGAAAAGTGGAGCAGTACCAACTGTGGCACAATTCCTCGGAAGCGCTGGGTTTGGGCCTCTGCTCCCATCCCTGGATGTTCCAGCGTGTTTGCTTGGCAGCTGCACAGCCCAGACACAAACTCTGCTGTGGTTCCCACAGAGTGAGGGGAGGTTCACCAGCACACTGGGATCAGCTGGATGGGTGGCACTGTGACCACAGTCCCCAGCCCAGAGCTTGTGGCAGGCCACACCTGTGCCCCCATCACTACCCCACAGTGGCCTCGTGTGGGAACCTGAGGTTCAGCACCCCAGCTTCATGGGAAAACCCTGTTCCTCTGTTGCCTCTGTTTTGGTTTCCAGAGCTGCTTCGTTCTCTGCTTAGAAACAAGTGCAGCCCAGTGTGAGATTTGAGTTGTTTGGTTGCATTCATAAAGCATGCAGTTTGACATAAACAGCAGAAATCTGCTGCCCTCCATCTCATCCTGCTTTCCCTTAGCTCAAGGCCTCTGGAGAGTTTTATGATCAACTTTATTCCTTCCACCCAAGCAGGTCGCCTGTTAACACTCCCACCACATACAGAAAACACAGGTCTGGTGCAATGCACTGAGCCAGCAGCACATGAAGAGTTAAAATTAGGAACTTAAGGCCCGGGCTTGCACTTCCTGCAGTGGGATGTAAGCACAGTCCTGGCTCTGTTCCTGCCAGCACCCAACTGGAGCAATCCCTGCTCTTAGCACTGCCTGGGGAGCATGGGATGCGAGGGAATCTGTTCAGTACCAGTGTGGGAATGGGAACTTGTTACGGTTTCAAACACGTGTCCGTGCTCCAGTGGGAACACCAGCACCTCTAATGCAGTTTGTCTGGATAAACTGAAATTTCAGCACTCCCCTGACTACCAAGTCTGCCTGATAAGGCACCAGCACCTTCAGTTCAGTTCTGAGCCACAGGTTCTCTGCTCATGGTTTCAGCCATCTCACGTGAACTTCAGAGCTCTTGGCCCTGTTCAGGCTGGACACGAGGAGGTTTGGATGGGGCCAGCACGGGCTGGTCACAAAGAGCAGAGCAGACTTTATGTTTTGAGATCATCTCCCATGTGAGAGAGTAGAAACCAGGCAGCTCAGCCACAGGGCTTTGTGCACACACCTGCACATGGACTGACAGTGGTGTCAGGAGCAGGGGTTCCCTTTTGGTTAAAAAGCAGCTCTGCTCCCTGCCTTCAGCCCTGTCCCATCATGCTGGCTGGTAACAGACCAGCTCCTGTAGGCAGCATGGCTGGCTGCCTTCTCCCTTTGTTCTCCACTGTGCAGGACTGTGGGAATGGAAACCTGCATGCTCTGACTGCACTTGTGTTTACACTGCAAACTGCCCACGTTCTCCCCTGCTGACCTGATGCCAGCACTGGAGAGCACAGAGGGAGCCCAGCTGGGGGTGCCTCGGCCTCCCTGCCTGACCCAGAGCCACAGCCGGTGCCTTGGGGGTGGCAGGGGAGGTTCTGGGTGCAGAGCATCCCGTGCTGGTGAGTTACTGGGCTGGTAACAGGATTACCTCCCACTGTCTCGTTTCCATAAAGCACTTTGCAGGCAATATAGTGTGTCTCTCTGCTTTGATGCAAATCCCCTTTCTGCTGGGAAAAAAAGGCTGTACAAGGGCAGCTTTAAGATCTTTAGTGCAGCTTTACCATAACTGTCTGTAGGAACTGCATTCTCCAGAATTGCCCAGCCTCTGTTACATGGTTTATTTTGTCCTGTCAGACATACCACAATGCCCTGCCCCGCAACAGTCCTGGAGCACATCTTTGGCCACTTTCTTATCTCTTTTTGCTTTTTGATTTTTCCTTTTTGCCTCTTTTTTTATCTGCTGACTGTTCCTTCAGATACTTCTCAAGCTCCTGGTATTGGCCAAGGAATCTGCGGACCATTGTACCTTTCCACCAGGCCTGCACCTGGAAGTGAGAGAGAGAGAGGCCTGAGGGGAAATCACTTGCTGGGGTACCTGGTACAGCTCAATGCCTGGAGAGTCTTTCCTGTGCTCCCCAGCCACAGAAGGGAACCCCCAGCCCATGCAGCAGCCTTTGGGCTGAGGGCACCTGTTCCTGGTGGCAGGGGACAAGCAGGGGCACTACCCCATGCATCACCTGTGCAGTGATATTTGCAGGAGACTGCCTGCTCCCCTTTCATTTCCCATCTCAAACCTGCAGCCAGCTGCCGGCTCTGTGTGTGCCACAGCAAAAGGAACAAGCTTTGTCCTTTGCTTGTGCCACCACACACCAGCCAGATTTCTTGGGCTGTTTTCTGCCTGGGCAAAGCCTGTGGCACAGATTATTAACTCCCAGCTGCTGCTGGAGCAACACTGCCTCAGCTTTGCTCCCCTTTACCTTCACAGCACTCTTGAGCTCCAGGGCTTCCCGCTCTCTTTGTTTTTTCTTGGCCTCCTTGTCGGTCCGGTCAATGATGATGGTTGCCTGGAATTTCAGGCACTGCAAGGAAGCACAGGGGTGTCAAAAGCCATGACAAACACATCCCCTAGATTACAAGGCCAGCCTTCAGGGCTCACTGTGCCCAGCCATTTGCCAGGGCAGGGCTCACCTGGACCCTGGTGCAAGGATTCTTTCCCTCTGCTGCCTACAGGTCTCATCCTCGCTACACACTTCCCACAGCCCTGCCAGCACTGCTCAGACCTGTGGGTTGTGGTGTCCCTCTGCACCAGGGAGCTCCAGGGCAGCTCAGGGATAATGTGTGAGTGGGGGCTTTCCTCCCCCACCTCCATTATTAGATCTTTCCTAAATCCAGATGGCTGATGTTGCTCATTACCACCGTCAGTCCTCAGGCACTTGGAGCTGCTGCCAAAGTGAAACCTCTCACGGCCTGGGTGTAATTAACCCCCTGGTCCCGGGCTGTAAAACGGCTCCCAGGCAACAGCTGGTGCTGGGGAGGACACTCGGTCCTCCAGGCTGAGCGGCAGATGATGTACAAACACACTTGGGACACTGAGATGACAGTGCACAGAGTGAAAAATGAGCCCACAGACAATGCACAGAGTGAAAAATGTTTCCCAAGCAGGGAAACATCCAGCTCCAGCTCCATCCCATCATCTCCAACCTACAGACGGTAAGGAATGTTTACAAGTAAATTTCTTCTGGTTTTAAAATACACATTTTTCTAGATGCTTCTCTCTGTTCTGTGCTGCTGTTCTGCTGTGATCAGAGCCCAGCAGTTTACCAAGAACCCAGTGGGGCAGGAATGGTTCTGAAACCCAGAATCAGCTCCCTGATGACAGAGCTCTGTGCAGCTGGGAATGTGTGTCTGCAGGAAGGGATGAGCTGCCTTTTCTAGCCTGTTTTACCCTAATTTCTCAGAAGGAGCAGATTTGTTCAGACTCAGGCAGAAAAGTAAGGTGAGGCATAATGATGGGATGGGACAGTACCTCTGCCCCTCACAAAGGCTGTCAATAGCTCTCTCATTACTTGCTGGTATTTGAAAATAGGGAAACATCATCCTTCCTTGATGTCACAGGTGGCAAATAGAAGATGATATCTCAGCCCTGTCTTCCCAAGACAAGTGCTATAGTCACAGCTTATGACTTAGAATTACTAATTTTTTTTCTGTGGCCCTGCTTCCTTATCCAAATGAGTGTAGGAAAAAGCCCAATGCAATTTTGCATGGCTGAACATTGAGATGCTGCTGATGTCTTACCTCCTTGGCAAATCTCTGCATTGTTTCCAAGTTCTCTGACTTTAATGCTCTTAGATCATCCAGTTCTTCATCTTTTGCAGCAGTGTCTTTATTATACTTCTCCATCCAGTATTCCAGCTTCTCTTTTACCTCCTGCACAGGGAGAGAGTGGTGCTCAGCATGGTGCAAAGGGTGCACAGGTGAGAGGTTTGCTACTATGACATGGCCTGCTTTCAGGATGGTGATGGGAGTCCAGTAAATTGTGCATGGTCAGTGTTTCCTTCTCATCTTGAAAGGATCAAACCCCTAAGAGTACCCAGAAATTACTGCAGGGCTAGTTTTGTGCAGCCAGTCCTGATGAAGCAACTGACAGCCAGAAGCCATTCTTTGTGTATATACAGAAGGAGAGGGCATTAAAAAGCACAATTTGTCAGTGGGAGAGCTTTCATCCTCTGCCTGACTCCCTACCCACTTTCTGGATTAAGCTCAGCACACCAGGAATAAGGTCCCAGGGGACAGCACTTCACACTGTTTCAGGTTGTGAACTTGGCTTTGTGTTTATGAATAGGGCAGGTGTTTCTGAAACAGCCACCCAGATGACTTCCTCCTATTCACCAATAACTTCTCCATAGCAACCACTTTGATTGCTTCCATGGAAAAATAATCTGAGGAAAAGCATCAATCTCATTATGGCATCACAGCTGGACACACAAGGGGGATGGAGGGCATGGTCACCCTCCTGTCTGTGGGCCCCTGCACAGCCACCAGCTGCTGTCTGAGCACTGAGGGGCTGCTGGAGCTCAGCCAGGCTCAGCGTGGGCAGTCCCCTTGCTGGGAGCATTGATCAGAGCAAAGCTCTGGGGTGCAAAGCACACTGTTCAATTGCTCACAAGATACAGCACTGGTTTGCATCAAATTACATTTTTTAAAATCTATTATCTCCTATTAAATTCTGTAGTGGCAGTGACGTCAGGTACCCTGCAGCAGTCCAGGTTTTCTTCTCATCATACCATTTATGAGAGGCTTTGCAGCATTATTCACTGTAAAGTTATTCACTGTTTATGATAGGAATGCTCTGAACCTCTGACTCAACACCACAAGGACACTCGTGCTGCTGAAATTGTGTACAGTAGTTGTGGGTTAGCAATGATCCAACCCCACTTCTTCCTCAGATAAGGCTGGACTGGCCTTTTGGCCAAATGGACAGGCAGTTTGTGTCATTTCCCTCCTCAGTGTCCCTCCCCTCTGTGCAGCCCTTGTGTCTCTGAAAGCTGCTGCCCTTACTTTGGGCTCTTCACTGGGTTGCTGGGAGCCCCAGTGACTGCCAAGAAGGGTCTAAATAAAATTCCAATTAGCCAAATACAACTGTCTGAGAAAGAAAAAAATCCAAAACACCTGAATAAACAATGTAATTAATTACATGAACCCTAATTTTAAGAAAATATATCTATATGTAGCAAGTCCTAAGCCTGGGAGAGCTGGGTTAATTAAGATTTGAGGACAAGTAATCATTCAAACTGCAGCAGTCATGAACTTGGTACATTTGATGGAGCAATAACTCTTTTCCTTTAGGGACTAATTGATGATGTGGTGTTTATAGTATGTGGTTATAGTTTAAGCATTAGCTGACAATCACACATACCTGATATTGTTGCGTGAGGAAATTTTCAGTCTCCGTGTGGAGCTGAATCTCCTCATCAGTTTTGCTCTTCAAATTCTGTGATCAGAGCAGACAGAACACGTGTGAGACAATGTTGGGAGGTGTGTGTGTGTGCACACACTGCTGCTGAAAGCTGAGTAAATGTGCAGGAGCTCTGTCTAGTCCACAGACATTTTTTCCAATGATAAAATCAGTTGAGGCAGTCCCTGCTCCTGGGCCATCCATGAAAAAGGGACAATTAGATCAGACATTGATCAGTCAAAAACAGATGCTTGTTAAACCATAACAGTTTTCTAGTCCAGTTCATCTTATGGCCACACAAGCAGCTCTATCTGTATAATCTGCTGGGAGCACTGCTGGGAGCCCAGGTTCCTAATATCATTGTAACCACCCCTTTGGATATACTTCTGGGTCTGGTTTTCTGACCATGGTATTACTTTAAGCATTCCCTGTCTCCTAAAGCCATGCCATGCTTTTGTTGCTGTTTGAAGCATCATACAGAGAAACAATAGATAAAGGTGTCTAACCCCAATGAGTTTCCTAATGCAGTTCAAACAGCTGTGCTGCTGACTCTGATAGAGAACAGAGAGGGCATCTGGGTATCTCTTCCCTTACTGGATGGAGATGCCTTCCAGTATGGGCCATGGGGAAGGGCTTACCTGGATTTCCATCTCCAGGGCATTCTCTGCACTACTGCATTTTTTCTGGGTTAGTTGGATCTGGAGATCTGTGTTTTTCTTCATGTAGTAGCTCTCTGTGTTTAATTTGGCCATCCTTTCTTGAAGCTTATCTTTGAGGCAATCAATAACCTTATCTCGGTTCTAGTGGAGACAAAAGCAGCACAAAAGCAAGCCTGGACACTGAGGTCAGCTCACCCACTCCCTGACAAGGTCAGAGGAGACAAAGCTGTAGGCTTCACTTTCCCTGAATGTTGCTCCATTTTAAGGAGCATTTCAAAGGTTAGTTTGATCTGTAACCCATATAGAGAGCAATAAACCCATGAGCAAGGAGTGATTGCCTCTGGAGAGGGGGGAGTGAGGAACAGAGTGGGACAAGAAGGCAGGCCTACTCTCTGGTCAAGAAATCGATTCAGTCATGCTTAGGATCATTATGAAAAAAAGCCAAAGAATTTTAACCACTTAAAGTTAGGCTTTACTTTTACTAGCACCTTGCATTAGACCATCTCAGTGAGTGAGCATCTGTAAGAGGAAGATAATGTCTCAGCCCCACAAAGGCCAAAGTTTGTTGTCCTAAAGTATACTCTATTCCTTGGATTTATTTTTTTTTCTAGTTATGCAGCAACTGTACAAACACAGCCTCAGGAACAGGTGCAAATCTTATCCTGACTTGCTCGTATTTTCAAATAGTTCTTTCTTGAAATCTTACCAGGTAGATGGTGCACATTTCATTAAGAAAATATACACCCAAGGCAAGGAAGCAGTGTCAAGGAAAAGCTGGCTATGAGGTCCCAGCCGCTCCCCATGCCTTGCTTTGCAATGGAGCTGAGCTTTCCTGGGGCAGAAAGCTCAGATTTCTGTTCCCTAGAGCTCTCCCATAGGCCAGAATCCTGAGTGGTTTGTCCAGCTTTCGGAGCATGCTCAGGAAGCAAAGTGCATTTGCTTGATTTGGGATTGCTATGTTGTTTACTCCTTTTTAATTAATTTATTTGAATAACAGATAAAAGCCCATTACCCTGGGGTTGGAACTTGGGACAAATGCCTGTAAAATGAAGAGTTTTTTATCAAGTTTAAAAGGTCATCGAAGCTTCCTGTGTAATTATGCAAGATCAATGTGAATGCACCCAACTGCTCCATTACAGCCTTTCTCTGTGCTTGCCTGCTATGCCGTGGTGGGTTTGATATTCATCAGCCAAACCTCCTCAGCTGAAGATGAAGATGAAATACCAAAGTGCTGGCATTTTTGAAGCCCACCTATCTTGTCTTTGAAGCACTTCACATTCCTTAGCTGTGTAAACATGGAAAAATGCCACAAGAAGCCAGCTTGATAGTGCTGGGTTTGAAAGCCCTTGCAGCGTGACTCATTTGGAAAAGGTCTCCTTATAAGAAGAGTTTGGAGTAGTTAAAAGGAAAGACCTTCCTTCTGCGCCTCTTGTCATATATAGGAAGATTAGAGTGTGTTTATGAGGCTCAGGATAACTGGGGCCTTGGCTGATGCTGTTTTGTGGGTTCAAAGGTGTTCACATGTTTTTGAAGGTTTCAAACACCAGATACTATTTTTATGGCCATATCATCATATGACTGCAGACAGCTGCAGACATGAGCTGTTTGTGCCTTATTAAGGTTTCTGGTCATGGTCTTTATTTTCCCTGGCATGGAATTTTGGTGGCCATTGGGAGGAGTTGTGTTCCTGGTCAGTAGACAGGGGATGTAAGTGTACTGCTCTATTTTGAGATTGTCTTCCTGGGTCATAGTGGAATTGTGTCTAAATTGAAGAAGCAGCAGAGAGACTGAGGAGATGCTAATTAAAAAAAAGAAAACCAACAACTTCTTGTGGTGCTGAAGCTCAGGGAAGTCAAGCACTGCTGATGTCAGTGTGTTACTGCTAACTGCTGAAAAACTGCAAACTGTCCAGAAAATAAGGGTTCAGCCTAGGTTACAAAGTACTCAAAGAGTTGGAGCAAAGCATGAACTTCTCAGCAGGTTATTTTCTTTTCCATTTCACATTTTAGTAAAGGAAAAAGAAGTTTTGATTCTTGTGCCCCAGGCCTCAGCTGGGATGGGGGCCCATCTGCTCTGTTGTTTTCTCTGTTGAATGGCATGTCTGTGGTTTGGATTTGGTCTGCAGTGTTTTAAAACATGCTGGTTAGAGGTGAGGAGTCTGGGGGCTTGGTTACACAATCCAAAGCAGACGGGAAGTGAAATGCAAAACCCACTGGTGATTTATAGCAGCGTCGGCCTGGGCAGGGAACGCCAGCTGCAGGCATGAGGGCACCTCCTGCTGCAGGACCTGGTGCTGCAGAGCTGGGGAACATTTGGGATTTAGCTGAAGGTGGTAAATGCAGCAGTAAATGCCCACAAGCTGTGGGTACCATCTCCAGAGTGTGCTGTTCCCTGAACTTCAGGCATAGTAACTGGGAAAATAAGTTAATATTTATTCATTCTGGTTTATCATAGCAAAGGTCCATGCCAGGACATGGAACGCTTTCATAGCTGATGCAGTAAATCTTTGGACTGCTTATTTGGGATGACTTCAGCGTTGAATCTGCCAAACCAAATCATCCCTCATGTCCAAAAATATCAGAAAACTGGCAGAGACCAAGATCAAAACCCAGGAAATAGTTGTCAGGAGCCAGTCTGCTTCACAAGCAGGTAAACAAGCTGATTTTTTCTGATCTCTCAGCTCACAGACATCGGCTCAGAGGCCTGTCTGCTGTCACCCAGTGCCACAGGATTCTTCCCCACAGACGCTGTTCGGCTGCAAAAGCAGCTGCACTTAGCTGGAGACCTTATCCACGCTCCTGTGTTTTCATTTACTTTGATTTATCTTTCTTGTAAGTGCCACCAAGATCTCCCAGCTCTTCCACAGCAATTAGTGTTTACAGTCATAAAATACCACTGGTTACAGAAATAGCCCACAGGCGTAAACAGTCTAAGGAATTCTCCAGCAGTCCAATGCTGCCCATTTGGCAGGGGAAGGAGTGCTGTGCTCTGTGTTGACGGAGAGCCCTGCTCTGCCTTGCTCCCACACCGAGTGCTCAGAGCTCAAGGCTCTTCCCGGCAGCTGCAGCATCTCAGCTTGCAGGGCCTGGAGATGTGCTTGGATCCACACCTGCTGCAGCCTCCCCTGAAATAACAACAGGCAACCCTGCAGGCACTTCAATAAGGCTTTGCCTGCATCACTGTCCCAGTTCCAGAACACCCTCAGGGAATGTCTGTGCCCAAGCAGGGCTGGCTGTCACCTGGTGCTGACAGAGCAGCTTCTGCAGCCCTTGGCCAGCTCAGCACCAGTGCCAGCAGCTGTGGGAGAGCCCCAGGAGGGGCAGTTTGCTGGCAGAGGGAGCAGACCTGTTGGCAGCAGCACTCCTGTGGAAAATCCTGCCCCTCCGGAGCCAGGTTTGGATCTAGTGCACCAGCTCCAGGTCCTGGAGTGCTCCTTGGGGCTCTGCCAGCAGTGAAGCTCAGGATCATCACAAACCTTGTACCTTCTACTGTAATCATCCTATGCATATCTCCAGTAGAAACGTGCACCAGTGGGTGTGTATGTCTGTTTAAAACATTCAACAGAACACTCCATTGATGCGTTTGTCCTCCTGGGAGAGGAAAAGGGAAGAAACATGATGGGTTTTAATCTAGTACTAAAAGCATGACTGCATGCACTGATACAGTGGATCTGGGTGTGTTATGACAACTGACAAAGTCACAGACCTGTTTTCATTGGTACTGTGGTGCAGTGGCTTGGATTTCTGTACTGCTTGTTATAAAATTACACCACTACCTGCACACATATATTACATGAGTATACCCCAAAACCTACAGGACATAAAAGTCTTTGGGTGAAGAGCAATTTTACATTCCTAAATTTTTATGTGAAGTGCTATAATCCTATAGATATTAATCTGCTTCAAAACCTGCACAGACTGCTGTTACTTGTCCAGGAAACCAGAGAAAGTGAGTTTTTTTTATGGAAACTAGAAAATGAACACTGCAGCAGCAAACAGACCCCCTGCAGCCAAACCTGAGCTATCAGTGCTGCTCCTGCACAGAGAGGTAAGAGCAAAACCAGATGCACCATTTCAGCTCCTTTAGAGACATCAGTGCTTTCCAAGAGAAAACGAAATAAAGAAGAATATTTAGCATTTGATTTGTGTTCCATTGGAAAGAAAAATGAGCTAAGCAGGCTAATATTCTATTAATTAGCATCTTATTAAGAGGTAGAAAGGCTGAAAATACAAATGCACAGCAAAGTGAGTGAGACAGAGGCTGTGTTTTTCTGGTTCCAGGATTAGATTTGTTCACTTCTGTTTTCTCAGCCATGTAGGCTTTTGTCTACAAGTCTGCGCATTATTATTGTTGTTCAAAGTACTCCAAAGTCAGTGAAGCTGTATTTTTATTTTTAATTAGTTGGCAAGGTGACAAATCATGTAAGTGTCTGTAAAACTGCCTATGGGAAAATCCCATATGAAGCAAATTGAAATTATTCTCCCTTGAGAGACACAGTGAGACACCATTATTTTTGGCACAGGAGGAAAGCAGTACTTTAAAGTAGTCTTGTCTTTGATTTGTTATCAAAGCTGAAACTATAAGGACGCTCAGGAAAGGACTTTTAATCTTGAAATATTAAAAAAAAAAAATCCCAGGTGAGTGCAAATCCCACTTGATGAGGCAGAACTGAATTAGCACTGAAAGTACAAAAAGAAGAGCCCCCCTCAGCACAGGAGCTACACACATTTTTATGACTGCAAGAGGTAGGTGTAGGGCAGGACATAGAGAAGTGGCCCCCTGACTGCAGAGTGCCAGGACATTGCTGCAGGAACAAGACAGGATGCTTACAGCCCCTGGGAAGGCATTAAACCAGAACTGGGTACATATATTGTGTGCATGGACATGGTGAGGTTTGAAGAGCACTACACAGATGGAGAACTGTCAGACACATCATTCACCAGCCCGGGGAGTGGGAGAGCAGGAACTTCCCAGGAGCCATCAGAATCTGACTGAGAAGGGGCACTGTGAGAAGCAAATAGGTCCCTCATGTTTTTACAACTCTCCTGTATTTGCAATTAAACTTTCCTCTGCATATGGATCCAGGCTGCCAACACAAAACCTTCGTATTCTACGCACCAAACTTCACCAGCATGTCTGGGACTTAAAATTCCTCTCTGTGATAGCCTGGCTTGATTACTATTCCACACTTTTGTCCAAAAACAAAACTCAGTGACACCAATTCCTTCCTCAGATGCCCTTGCTGTCCTCCTGCTCACTACTGAACCAAGTGTCAGATTCTTGTTTTTCCCCCAGCCCCTGTACTGCTCTGCCCCAGCTTGCCTTCTGCTTCATTGCTATCACACATCTCCTGCCTCAGCAGGACCAGGCTACATTTCCATGTTGAATGAGCATCAAGTCTGAGCTGTCTGGTGAGCATCAAAGTGACCAGTGATAAGCCATTCCATTGATCTGCACTTGTGTAGCAAGTCTGACATTTCCAGAATGCCCCATATTTACTGTGCATGCACACACCCTTTGCATGATGCAGACAGAAGGGCTGAAGCTTTCCAGAAAGATTAAGTTGACAGCATATGTGCAGTAACATTGATCTGCCCTTGTGTAGACATGTTGGGATTTTCTGATGTCTGGAAGCCTAGAAAAATAGATTAATAGAATGACACTTCCCCAGATGAAAATGTAGGTAGAAAAATGGCCTTCCCCTGTGATAGGTGTGTCTTTCTCACTCCCTTTGGCACACTTCCTTCTGTGCCAAATGACTGAGTATGACAGAACCTTAGATACGGTTATCTACAGATAACCTCTTTCTTACTGATTGCAGGTATCTGTGCTTTGTCACTCCCAGCAGAGTTTTTGGAATATTCTAATTTGACCACGATCTCTCATGATTATGAGGATTTTGAGCTCCCATTTGAAAACCATCAGACACTGTTCTGTGGGCTTATTAGTGGGCTTATTCCAAATACAGATCTTTATTGTAATTATTCTATACTCCCAAGTGGTGGCTCATTGTGTGTGGCCATGGCCTGTCTGAGTGCTAGTTCCTGGGCAGCAGAAGCCAGCTTCCTAACAGGCTTCCCCCTGGCAAGATGCCCAGTGCTAAGTGTTCTTACCTGAAGGTCTTTATCAGCTTGTGTCTTGACATCTTGCAGCTGTTTCTGGAGTGCCTTTATCTCCTTCTTTCCTTTTTCCTCCCTGAAGTGGGAAAATACAATCACTTAAATATATCAAAAAGGACAAGAGCTGTTTATCTAGAAGGGGAACTTCCTGTCTCCTGCTACATTGTGGTAAGATAAACAGAGACTTCTCACCAAAACTATTGACTTGGTTTGATGGCAACAAAAGGGAGAACAAGCCAAAAAAACAGGGGTTGCTCTTGTTGAAAGCCTGGAATGGATTTGAGAATGATACAATTACTATAGCACACAGGGACAATGCCTGTCATTGAGTCAGAGTTTCTACATTTAGGCAAAAATGCCCACGATTCTATGCAGAAGCAAGCCTGAGCAGCAGAGAGTGCCAAACTGTGTTATTATGTGTGTGAGAATGTTGTTTCTTTAATATCAGACCTAAAATCTTCCAAAGAACACTGCTCCAAGTTCTGAGATCCATGAAGGGATCAGAGTGAAGACCAAAAGTTAGAGAAGTGTTCATCTGTCTAAAACAAAACAGATGCAGTAAATATTCTAGGTATTATTATCTTATTTCACTCAGAGTGCTTCTCTAAGCTTTTATGCTTATTAGCTTTAAAACCAGTAAATACTACAGTTGGCCACTGAAACTTTGTATCCTGTTCTAGCCTTACAATCACACATGCATTTCATTTTTGGAGTCCTTATCTGGGTGACTGATGAACAAAAGCTCCTGATAAGGAGTCCCCGTTGTCTCACTGCAGATGGCTTTCAGAACAGTGTATTTACACAAAACCAGACAAGTATTTATTATCTTGAAAGACAGATCAATTTCATTCCATGAAAAGAATGTATAGTACAAAATGGCTAGATATGATTGACAGAAGGGGATAAAAAGGATTATGTCCTTTCTGATTATAATTTGTCTGCTCTTTTCTACCTTTTGGTATTGGATAGTTACTCCACAGGCAATTGCTAATCTCATTCCTGCTTTCTGTCCCTTCCATGGATAAACAATGAATCCCTTGATTTTAGGCAGTGGAAGAGTTGGGTTTCATGCTTGAAGTCACACATTCCACTGAAGCTGAGAATCTGCCCTGGAGGCAGATCCCTGAATCACCACAAGAGCTGTTCCAGTAGGTTGGACTCCTGACAAATCATGACTGAAGCAGCTTTGCTGTGCACCCTCAATGAAGGGCCAGAGCTGCTACACTGAGGTAGCTTTAAAGTGGTCAAATACTTGTCTGATGACTGCAATTTTCTCTGACAGTCTTGGGATTCAACCAGAGCTTTGCATGCTAAAAAACCACCAAACCTCTAGGGCTCAAAAATTTGAGCTAAGAAATCACCAGTTTGAGCTGAGATAATAACAAATGTGTACCCTGAAAGATTTGGGACAGAAGAGAATCACAGCACAGTAGCTGGCTGGTGGATTAGCCTTAAATAAGACACCTCTGTCACCATCTGTGCTAAGCCCTCACTGCTGCTGGGAAAAGGGAGCCTATTAGCATGTGGGTCAGAGCAGATTCTCCTGGGCATCAGACAACCTAAAGGCCATATGTTGCTGGCCCTGATTTGAACAGATTCTCTGCTGCTCTGGCTTTCACTGATGACAGGAGTTAAAGATCAAGGAGCTCCTACATTATATTATATTTTTGAAATGAGGCATTTGCACTAATTCAGCCACTGCTGTCTACCATGGTCAAAGCTCAGGCAATTTCTAGCTCAGATCAGTATCAGACCCATCCACTGTTTCTTTCTGAAGGGGAAAAGTTGCAGTTTGCAAAGCAAACAGAACAATTCCAGTTTTTAAAAGTATCCCTTATGTATTTTGGTTTTATTTGCTTTAATTTAATTTTCAGCATGTACTGAGTGGGAATGCTTTCAGCATTTAAACAGGGAAGAAATGAACACAACACTGACCTGATGATGATGTCAAAAAACTTGTTCTTTTTTGCCTTCTCTCTCTCATTAGCATCTGTTAGGCTACTAAATGTTCCCAATTCCTCCATCTTTTTAATAGTGACTGTAATTACATCACTTGCATACTGCCTGCCAGGAAGAAAAGAAACACAACAATACTTTACAGGTGCTGGTAGTACAGTGTCTGGCACGTTTATCAATTTCTGTGTAGAGTAAAATGTAAGGAAATAAAAAATCCCTTTTCTGGTCTTATCACCTATCAAATCCAGGAGTGCTTCTCCCATGGTATCTGCTTATTGTACCTCTGGAGAACTCAGGAGTTAGTTGAAGTTTATAATTTAAAAATGCTGCCCTGCATGCTACCCTGGGAAGCTGCAAAGAGGCACAAAGATATCCATGCTGTGCCAGACTGTGTTGCCATTAAGAAGGCTGCTGGCCTGCAGTAGTGATGACAGGTGGATCTTGGAATATGAGACCTGGCAATGCAGTACATGGGCTTCTCCAGTTTATTGAATGTGGCATTTACATTTTAGCTGCATTTCCCTCATTTGTGTTAGAATCTTCTTTAAACCCATTCTTGAAATGATATTAAATGACAGAAGCCAGGATGAAGAAAAATGCATACTGAGCATTCAGCTCTATAATCTCTTTCTAAGAAAAGGCTGCTGGTATTTCTGCAAATCAGGGCACTGGTTTAGGTGCAGGAATAAAGTTTGTTTTAAAAAAGAAATAAAATCTTTAGTCTTTATATACATTACCTTTTCTATAATGGCTAGAACTGCCACAGAAGCTCTCTGTGCCCTGCAGAATGACTGAGTTAAAAACCAAGGCTCAGATCTCCTTTTCCATATGGGATCTGCTAAAGGAGACTGACTCCAGATACCAGAAAATGAGCACTGTTTGATGCCTGGCATGATTTCCACCCAGGCAGCCATTATCAATGGGCTAATGTTTTACAGCTCCATTCAAAATAAACTGCTGCATTAGGTAGTCCCAGAGGCAAGCAAAGGCCAGAACTAAAGTCTGTGATGGATACCACTGTTGTCCTTAGAGGAACTCCTTCCAGACAGACTGATGTACTCTGGCAGTTGGAGAGTGAGGAATTTGTATTTTTCCTTTCAAAAGATAGACTAAACTTTAAATCTCTGAGCATCCCTTATAGGTTTTTCACTCACCTGTCAGCATAAATTTTTTTGAGCTTCTGTGCAGCCCGAGTGGTGTGTTTCTTGGAGCTTTTGGAAGAATGGTGGGTGCTTTTTTGATCTTCAGTTTTTCCCTGCTGCTGCTTGTGTTCGTTGTTTTGCAGGGTTGTGGACGTGGCTGTTTCCCCACTCTCTTGCTTTGCTGACATAAGCTCTGGGGAGTTAACATCCAGCTCCTCCCGGATCATTTCTTTCATTTCCTGGGTGGGAATGAAAGGGGATAATGGAAATAAGAGAATAAGGGAAGAGGGAAAAGGGAATAAGAAAGACCTGGTTGCACATTGCACAGCAGAACTAAGCCCTCTGCAACATTATGTGAGAGAAAGGAAAATTAGTAATAAACTAGACTGAAGCTATACTGAGAGCAGCTGATAGTCCATGTTACATTCTGCAAAGAGTGGAAGATCAGAAACATTTATGTTGGTTAGTTTTGAGCACACAGTGTAGCTCATTGAAGTTTATGGGCTCAAAAGTCCTAAAGTGATATGACTAGAAAAGGCCTGAAAAGGTGAATTCATCCACTCCAAGGGATGGAGGTTCAGACTGTTCTTAATCTGACATGTTCTTAAGGGCCTCCAGCAGTGCAGACTACACACCCTCCTGTCAGTGCCAGCACCTCACAACTTTCTTTACTATAAGAAAGTTTTTTGAACCCCTGGCTTGTTGTCCTGGTCTCTGTAGGCACAGAGAACAAGTCATTCCCTCCGTTTTTTGCAGCAGTTTTTACAAACTGGAACACTGCTAGCCTGTTTCTCCTCCTCCTTCTCTCCATCTTTGATGTTTCCCACTGCCTGTCACCACAACCTTTCCCTACAATATTATTGTTATAACTGGAGCTGTGCGAAAATAAAGGTAATAAAAATATTTTCAATATTAATTTAATATTAAAATATTATTTTAAAAATATTTTTAAAATAAAATCAGACTTTCTGTCTGCTATCTGCTTAGCAGGTTCTTTGAGAGAGTAACAGCAGAGGAATCATAACATGAATTCAAATGATGAATTCAAAATATTGGCAGCTCTCTCCTTTGTGGAAAGGTGTCTTGTGATTGAGTACAATTTCATTAAAAAAAGAAAAGCCCCCCAAAATGCAAAAGCACATTATAAAATCAGCTAATCTCTTGCTTCTAGGAAATTCTCTGCTTTATGTGTTATGGATAAAATGCAGGTGTATACACTGGGACATTAAAAGAGAACATTTTCTTGCCTGCCTACCAGCATTTCTGTGGCTGGACACTTCCTAACAGCACTGCTGACTGCAGCTAACACAGCCCCATCCCTGTCCACAGCTGCCTGCTCCCCACCCTGGCTGCCTGGGGAAGTGGACAGAGAGCTCACTGTGACGAAACATTTTCCAGCAAAAAGGAAAAAAAAAGGCTATTTTTAGTAGCACCAGTTCTCAGTCCAGATCCTTCCACAACCACCCACACATTTGTGCCAGCAGAGCAGAGAGGGCAGAGTTAAAACAAGTGGTCAGGGCAGCAGCTGTGGATGCCAGGAGTACTTCCAAAAATTTACTTGTCAGGCAAGTCGAGCAAGGCTCTGTCAGAGGTCTGAGGTGCTGCTGCAGTCTGTGAGGACACTGCAAGGGACTGCTTCATGCGGAGTGTTTTGGACAACTCTGGATTGGGATGGATCAGCCTCTGGCAGTGCCTGACTCATCAGTGACTAGAGAAGGAGACTGAGTGACGACATGCTTAATTTTTGGAATGTAAAATTTACATTAAATGGATCACATGCAAAGCATACACAGACCAGTGAAAACTGCATTGTTAATCAGTAAAGAAATGGCTTTAATAGCTGGTTGGTGACAACTGTACTTCAGAAGTAACTAATTTTGGCAAGCAAACTGCTTTAGTATCATGTAGATTTTATGAACTGATAGATGTTTTTTAATGTCTGGGAAAGTTCAAGACAGGCAATAGCTGGTTGTCTGTAAACAGTAGAGACACACTAATAATCAACAAATAACTACATAAAAGCAAGAAGTTTCTAAACTACAAGTGTTACCATCTGTGTAGTCTGCTAAATGTTTGTCTGTTGCCCAAAATTCAGCAAATAGAAAGGCTGCCTCCCTCTGGGGCATGCACTGTGTGAAACAATTTGCAAGAGGATCCAATCTGGAAAATCAGTGAGGTGCTGTCCAACACTGTGATTAATCCCCTCAAAAATGTCCTCAACTGAAATTTAAATGTCAGTCTTTGAAGATGCCATTGATTTATCTGCTTGATAGAACTCCAGGGTACTTTGCAAATACAGATCTTGTACAAATACAATGAAAAGAGCCGAGTATAAACTGAGAAACAGGGAGGAGTAGCAAATTACAGAGCACCAAAGTTAGCAAGTAGCTTCCCTAAGCCATTTTCTTGTTTCTAAATTGTTTCCTCCTCGATTTGTTTTGACATCTTTAAGATCACAAGTAGGGTTTATAACCCGTGAGAAAGTTGTGTTCTAAGAAGTGACTTGGTGAAAATGAGCCTCTGTGATTGAAGAGAAAAGCTTAGGTGTTTTCTCTATAATGTATGTGTACCTTCAGAAGGTCTATCAACCTGAATCTGTGTGTCTGAAGAGAACAACTCCTGGTGTCCCAGAAATATGCTCTTTGTGCTTTGCTGCTGGCACCTAAGAGAGGGAGAAGCATCCTCTGGGAGCACATGCCGACTCCCAGGAATCTTTAAGGGGAGCAGTGCCCTCTATGGCACAGTCTCAGCATCGTTCCCGCCCTCAAATGCACTGGCACTCAAGCTGCTGCTGCGGCTTTGCCATGGGTTTTTTGAAAAGGTAATATGGAAAGGAAGCATGTAGAAAAACATGATTTAACTTCATCTGGAATTCCTAAGTGGTACATCAGACAGAGTGAGCGTCATTAAATGTCAAAACTCAGATCCCAGTTTTTTTTTGTTTCCATCCTGGTTGTGAACTTTTTCTTGAGTTCATCTTAAAAAGGTTTCAAACATGCTAAAACTGGAAAGAGCCTGCTGTGTCACTTACATACCACAGTACTTAGTACATACCATTTACCCCTCAGGGTGGTCCCATCCTGATTCCTATGTCTAACAGCTACCAGAAATGTCACAACACCTTTCTCCACAGCAACAAGCTCTGCCTGAGCATTAGGAAGTCTCTGTTCTCCATAGCTCTGCCCCACTGTCTTAGCTATGATACTTATTAGAAATCAACTAATGATCACTGAGAAAGGGTAGTTACTAATATATTTTGAAGTGCATCTTTCTTGTGGGATGTGGGAACAAAAGGAACTTTGGCATGGACTTAGAGAGGAATAGAATTACCCTGATTTTGAGTACTTTGAAATAATCTATACATTTCTACTTTTAAGATAGCTCTGCATCTACCAAAGAACCTGCACATTTTGCTTCCTCTTCCCCAATTCTTGGCTTGTTGTCTAACCACTGAGATTTTAAAATTATAATCTCAGAAACCTCATCTTGGATCAGTAGGGTCCTTTGCACAAATTCTTGACCAAGGCTTCTCAGTGATGCTGCAGTATAAGTATTAAAATTAGGTCACTTTTATTCTGTTTCTTTGCTGATGAGTCATAGAATCACAGAAAATATATGTGAGGGTTTTTTTTTAATGGTGGTAAAAGATACAAAACCAAGACAAAGAAAAAAAAAAAACCTTTTAAGCAGTGCGACATACATGGTTGATGTCTGTCTTGTCCTTGTGTGGAACTGGCATGATATATCCAAGAATTGCAAGTTGATCCACACAGTTCTCCAGCACAGCACTAAACATCAGAGCTTCCAGATGCGTGATTTTTTCCATTTGTTTAGTCTCTGTGTTCTTGCTAGGAGGAACAAAGATAAAAGATACCAATCAGAAAAATGCTATAGTGTTAGTAATGCCAGTAACAGCAGTTTAAACTAAAGGTAGACCCGAAATGGCCTTATTTGCAGCCTTACATATACTTCCCTGGCTTTGTTTATAACCTTCCATACACTGTTTATAAGAGGAGCTGTGCTCTGCTAATGGCTGCATTCAGGAACAGTGGGAATGTTTAGCTTTCACAAAACAAAGAGGTCCTCGTCCCTCCTACAGCAGATCTGAGCAGACAGGCTGAGAAGGGAAGGGGTATGGAGGGCACTGGGTGAGGTGCCTCATTATTCAGTTCAGGGGGCAGCACTGGTTCATGGTGGACTTTGGGAAACAACAGAAGAAAGGTGCCTTTTTAAAAGAAAAAAATAAATCTCCATCCTATAAAGTCTCAGATGGTGAACCTTCATGCTCTGATCATCCCTCAGTATTACTGTGTAGCCTTCACGCTTCTATTATCCCAGTCCCCTCTCAGCAGGAACTGTTACCATTTTAAGATGTTGAAAGTTAAACAAGAACCAATATCTGCACTGAGTAAACAATCTTTAATTTTCTGTATTACTTTAATTTGCACTTCAAACATGAAAGTGCTCTGACATACACTTAAGCACCCTTTGCCTTGCCTACAGATGGAATATTGTGAAAGCATATCTAAGGAAAAGTGAAAATTCACTATTAATCCAAAAATATCCAAGAAAAAACCTGCACAACAATGGAAAAATTTCCCTGGTAATTTTAATATTTTGATATACCATTGGAAAATCCCTCCAATTCCTGTATATACAAACCAGGTATTTCTTGTACAACACTTAGCACAACTGCAGTCTGAGGTGGCTGAGACTCTGAGTGCCATTGCAGTGGAAGTATCAACAGCCACTAACAAAATCTTCATTTGGCTGCTCTACCTACAACTGGATTTGTGCCATCTGTAAAATGCTTGCATAAACATATCCTAAGCCTGCAAAATATTACAGCCCAAGCTCTAAGCATGCCAAGGAAACACATCAGGCATCCGTGTTAGCATAAGACATGGCCACATTCTATGAAAATTCAAGAGGTTTGGATGCAGCTGTGCTCTGCATCACTGGAAATCAGTGATATTTCATAAGCAAGTTGTTTAAAATATTCATACTTGCTATAACCTCTTTGAAGCTGTTAGCATTTGTCCTCCTTTTTTGTTGTTTTTGTTGAAGAAAATATGTAATTTACAGTTGGACCATGAAGTTAATTTCACTTGGCAGAAAAGAAGGGCCATTTTTCAGTGCAGGTTTATTTGATGTCTGTTAGTACAGAATAGGTAAAGCAAACAAAAGTAACTCAGATTTCACACATTTATTTCCTGATGTCTCTGTCTGTTGCAGGAAGTTGTTTAATGCAACACGTGTTGAAATGTGCTGGAAGAGGACATGACTCTCCCTGGGGATAAGATTAGAAAGAGAGCACAGAGCAGTGACTGGGATTGCTCTCAGTAAATCCAGAGGAAGGGCAGATACCAGGGAGAGACAGAGGTATTTAAGTTAAAGGATAATACTGCTCTGGGTCAAAGGAGAATAATTCCTTTAAGCCAGGCAATTATGATAAGGTTTCTAATTCCTGAATGGGAAATGAAAATACAGAACAGCCTTTCAGACAAGGTAATGTAGAGGCACCCTGATTTATTTCAAGAAGCTTGTTTAAATCATGGCAGGAAAAGATAACAGGAAAGTAGTGATTCTGAGCATTATATGTTCATTATATGATTCTGAGCATGATAGGTTCATTATACTTGTATTGTTTGTACCCACTTACCTCTAATTCTTCTGAGCAGAGCTTTTGATGGTCACCTAGGATGAAGAAGGAACTGATTTCATACCTTTGCTTTTGAGGTTGTTTTTCTCTCTTTTATCTTAATTATTTAAAAAATGTAACACCTTGAGATAGGAATCTGATAATGGCATTAATAAAAATAATGGCAAATTATCTGTATAATACACTAAACCCATCACTTTTCAACCTTGGAATAAATTATAGAAATGGAGATGCAGTATTTTTACATCAAGAAAGGCATTCTCTCCAGTCAACAGGCACTAATAAAATATTTTTCAATGTTTTACTCATTTTTATCTTTTTCAGGAATCCATAACCCATATTTTGAGTCTAAACAACCTAAGACTAATCTGTTACATGTGGAGTCCTGATGCTAAAAATATGGTGAAAAAAGATGTGTGGGGAGATAGCTGTGACAGATGATTACAGCAGCTTTTTTGGAAGAAGAAATAACACATGCAACTCTCATAGGAAAAAGGGACTTATTTGGAAACAAAGGAGGATGCAACAGCTTTTCCTCTTTTCCATCAGCAGCTTCTTACCAGAAGAGAATTAACTCAGGATATTAATATGTTTTAAGAAAGCTGGCAGCTGGAATGTTTCTCTAAAGCCCCTTTGCTGCTTTTCTCCTCCTGTGTATCTTCTCTTACATCCATATCCTTGCTTGGCAATTCCATGTGCCAAGCCAGTAAGGTCTGGGCTTATGTTAAGTTGGAACTGAGAAGGAAACTACTGTCTGGGGCATTAGCAAACACTACAGATATGAGCTGCTTGCTCTGGATTTTAGTGTCAACACAGTGCCCTCAGATCATCCACGGGCATCGCCCTGCATTGCTGTGTTTGCTGAACTCCCTCATTAAACTCCATTAATAATATTTTTTTTAAAAAATCAAAAAGAAGTATGTGAAGGATTCAGTTTTCCCCATGAGTTTTGGATGACATTCTTTCCCTGCTGATTTAAAGGGAAAGAAAAACATATCAAGTAATAATTTTTAAAACAACTGTATAAAAGGTCTGGCCTCCTGTTCCTTTGGGGATTGCAACTCCCTCTGCTGTGTGAGAGTCCTGGATGTACGTTTCTCCCACCCTGCTGCCTGATGAACAAAAATGGATTCAAGAGCAGCATTTTGTGCAGTATTCCTTGTAGTAAAAAAAAAAAAGACTCAAGTGAATTCCAGTGAGAAAATGAATAGCTGAGAATGTCACATCTCCTTTAGCTCTGTTTGGCAAATGATTGGCAAGGAGAGATTCTGAATATCCACAGGAGCAGCAGCTCAGCCAGAAATCACAAGTAACTTCATTTTTTCTAAAGAAAGGTCTCTTGGAAAGCAAAATAAGTGTGGCCTTACCTTATATAGCTCTGCCTACTGCTAGAAATATTAGAACAGTGAGGTGCTCATTTTGGGAAAAAAAAAAAA
>WEIU01010499.1:252048-264455 GCA_013389925.1 Aegithalos caudatus
GAGGCGGGATGGTGCCGATGTGCGGCGGATTGCCCCAGTCGCGAGTTGGGGCCCTCGGCTGGAGCGGGGCTGAGGCGGCTGCGCTGTGGGGGAGCGGAGGGTCCCGGAGCTCTGGGTGGCTCCCGGATAGGCCCCGCCGGGGGTGTTCGGGGTCCCTCTCGCCCGGGCGGGCGGAGATGCCGGCCCGAGGCTGATGGCTGTGTGTCGTTTCCAGGCCTGCCGGGACCGGGTCTGCGAGAAGACACCATGACCGGGAGGTGAGTGCCCGAGGTGGCTCTCGGCTCGGGGCTGTAACGCTGTTACACATTCCTGACAGCGTGTGTTGAAGCGGTAGGCGATGGGCAGTGTTCCTTTGCCCGGTGCACTGCTGGGCCCTGCTGAAAGCCCACAGTTGTGTGTCGCTGTTCTCATGTCTCTTGCGCTGGTTGTAGTTGCTGTTACGATGTGCCACGCTCTCCCTGGCCTGTCAGTAAATGTCAATGTAAAATTTATGGGTTTGTTAGCACAATGTTTGTGACTCTCCAATGGAGCTTTGACATACACTCTTTCCTTGAGTAGAGGAAGCAACGTGGTTTTCCTATGGGTAAATTTCCTGTTGTGCCACCGAATTTTCTTAAGGGTGTAGGCATTGAGTTTGTAAGTGGTGGGAATTAAATCTGAATACTCTGGAGTTACCTGGAAATGTTCAATGCCGAGCTGGATGGGGCTCTGAGCACCCTGATCTAGTGCGAGGTGTCCCTGCCCATGATATGGGAGTCAGAACTGGATGGTCTTTAATGTCCCTTCCAACCCAAACCATTCGATGGTTCTGGGAATCACAGCTTTATGTCTTGCTGTTTATCTCTGGAGTTGATGTCCTGTTACACCTGTGGCAGGAAGAACTGGATATCTCAGTTTGATCCTGCTGTATCCCAGGCAGATGCTGGATGCTCTTGGACCAGACTTGCTGTCTACTCGTGTGGGGCAAGTCTTGTAATGACTTTACATGGGCAGTGCAGGCAGGACTTTGTCCTGAAGAATTGCTGGGGAGTTTTAATAATGTCTGTGTCCAGTGGATGTTGGGCTGTTGCTCTGGCTGTTAACTCCTTTGAGGCTACAAGTCAAGGGCAGTTCATACCTTCCATAGCTGTTACTGCAGCACAGGAGATTTCCTGTGGTGTGCAGAAAAAGGCAGTGTTTACTCATCAGTGTTAGTAGACGTTTGGAAGCAATATCTGTTAATGCTGAAGCATTTGATACTTAGTATGAAGCCTGTGCCATAGTGCCAGAAGTTTATGACAAGCAAAAAATGCAATGTTCTCATAAATACTTCATGTTGCACATACTCAGCTTTCTTCTGTTCTTTGAACATCATAAGTATTTTCAGTGATTTGTAAGTCAGCTATTTCCTCTGCTGATTTCTGCAGGTGTGGAGTTAGTTTCTGCTGAAACAGCCTGTGATTTGTTTCTACTTTTGTTACTTTGGAGTGAAATATAACTTGCAGATGTTTTCCATGTCTTTAGGCTGTGGTGCAAGGCCATTTTTGCTGGCTACAAACGTGGCCTCCGAAACCAGCGGGAGCACACAGCCCTTCTGAAAATAGAAGGTGTTTATGCCCGTCAGGAGACAGACTTCTACCTGGGCAAGAGGTGTGCCTATGTGTACAAAGCTAAAAAGTAAGTAATGCTTTATTCCTGTGCTGAATTAGCCAATTCCTGTACTTTGCTAGGAGATAATGACATTATTTGATATGTTAGAGAGCAAGTGGGATGGGAAACAAGTTTTGCCTAAGACTGACAAAAACTGAAGGTGGGTTGATGGAGTAAATTGAGGTGGGTGAATTTGTGTTAAATACTATGAACTGTTGAGTTACTTAAACAGTAAAATGATTTTGTGAAGCCTGGATGAATTTGTATGTACCCTGACTTTTGTGTGCCCCTGTCTGAGCGCTGTCTGTCACTTCTGCCCTGCTGCCATTGGTAAACATCTTGGGAACAGCTGCTTACTACTTCCACTTCCTTTTCTTTCCTTGAGTGCTGTTGTTAGAGTTCAGAATTGCCTTGAATAAAATTGATCAGACTGGTAACTTGACCGCTCTCATTTCCAACATGGCACAGGGCTCTTCACTTAATGCAATTTCTGCCATGTATTCCAATGGCCTATTCTCCTGCCTTCAGAAATAAGGTGTTGGCAATTTCTTATTGTTGATTTTTCAGTCTAATCATATTAGCAAAAGCATTTTCCAAATTTTTGAGCTTTGTAAGCTGTTTGTAGTTGCCCGGTGGAACTTCTGATAACTTAAAAGCTTTAATTACCAGTTTGAAAAGTACAGTGAAAATCCCAGGCCTGGGAAATATCCCAAGTAAATAAAAGTGGACATTGGTCTAGTTAAAGATGGCTACAGAGCTAAATTATTGAGGTGCCTTAGAGAGATGACATTGTCACTGCTGTTGACAGCAGAGCTGTGACTGCCCTGCTGAGCTGTTCTTTGCCTGTTTTTCCCCAGCAACACGGTAACCCCCGGAGGCAAACCCAACAGGACACGCGTGATCTGGGGGAAGGTGACGCGCGCCCATGGGAACAGTGGCATGGTTCGTGCCAAGTTCCGCTCCAACCTTCCTGCCAAGGCCATTGGACACAGAATCCGGGTGGTAAGTGGGTGTGTTTTAGCAACAAGATGTTTATTGGCAGTTTTTGGGGTGCCTTTTAATTCCACATAGTATGAGGGAACATTTGAACTCTGGCTTTGTTCTGTTGCTGTTGGGTGTTCAGCATGGCTTGGTGACTGTTCCTTTTGGAGCCTAGAGAGGCTTTTTCCTGGCTTCCCGTGCTGAGGGGATTTGTCTCATTGTCAGGGGTTTGTGTGCTTGCTCAGTTTGTCTGGAAAGGCTCTTGAAGTTCCAGGACTCAGCTCCTTTCTAAAGCTGCCTTGATTTATTTTCCACCAATCTGTTCTGTATATTTTTGCACCCTTCTACTCGTCTGCCTGTTTTGATTTTTCTCTTACCTCCCAAATGTTTTAACTAAGGGTGGTGCTGTCCTGTCATGGCCACTCCCATCTGCTCCCACATTTAGTATTTAGCCACAGGGCTTCAGTGGGACTGTCCCTTTTGGTCTGTCACCCAGAGTTGTGATGTAATATTTTCTTAGGGATTTTGTCAAAAGGAGTACAAAAGGGTTGCAGTCTTTTCTTTCTTTCTTTCTCCTGTACCTTAGAAAAAAAGCACAGTAGGAGCAGCACAGGTAATTCCTGAAATCCAGAGCCATGGGAACTCTTGTTGGTTTACCATGGAGTCTGTGCCACCAGCACGGTGCTTCTACAAGTCACTGAACCAGCTCTTGGGCTTTTCCATTCTCACGCCTCTTCTGTATAAACTGGGGATTGCTTTTATAGCAGTTGAAGAGATTCATGGTCTAGATTGTAACTGCAAAACTCGTGTTTGAATACAAGATTTCTAATGTGATTCTGTCTTGTTTTGTTTTACAGATGCTGTATCCATCTAGGATCTAAATTTTTATTGAAAATAAAATGGAGAATCTGCTTAACTTTTGTATATTTCTCGTTTTATTCTTGCACCAATTTTGAGAGACTTCTTTCTCAGTAACATATCAGAGTTGACAGCACAGACAGAGACACTAAGTCCTGCCAGGTGCACAGCCTCTCTCACATCTCACAATAGTAGTTCTTGTAGAGTCCTAGATAATGAACCCATGTGTACCTGGGCAGCAGACGTGCCCATAGTGTCTGCTCCATGTAAATTATTTAAACACATTTTCATTGCACAGTTCTGTGGTGCCCAAGTGTAAATGCTGTTTTCTCAGCCAGCCTTATCTCAGCCTGTCATGTAAGGCACTGAGCATCTTCACAGTCCTTCTGTAGTTCTTTTAGGTTTGCTGAACAATAAGGTGGTGAAAAATTAATTTACAGTCTTGAAGTGCAAGGCTCCGAGTTTTTTATCTCTGAAAATCCCCACAAAATACTGGGTAGTTTAAAGGGAGGTTTGAGGCAGGTACAGGTTGTCATGGTTGCTGCTGATGTCACAGTCCCAAAATGACTTGTGGATACCCTGTGAGGGCAGTTCCACATACACCAAGTAGTTCCATCATTTTCAATGCATCCCTAGTTAGACAGGTGAGTCTGTTGGCTTAACCACACCTTGAGCCCACTCCAGTGCAGTCCCTCCTCAGGGCGTAAGAGCTTCCTTCTCCCTGCCTGGCTCTGCTGCCAGTGTGTCAGGGAACCCTTTCTGCTGTTGGCTTTGCACATCTGCAGTGGGCTGGTATTTCATGGCTAATCCTCTTCTGAACAAGGTAGAGTAGTTTTGTGTGCAGCATACATTGTTGAGTAAATCAAAACTTTACTCTGAATTGGAATTAAAAAAACTTGACACAACTACTCAGGTCTGGTACAGAAATTATTTTGCTGGACTTAAAGACTTGATGGTCTTTCACAGCAGAAGAGCCTTTGCCATGGAAAATGCATTTTTTTAGCTTGTGGAGAGAAATTGCAGCTTATGGGTTATTGGGCGAGGTCAGGTAGGGCTTTTAGTCTTCCACAACTACCAACAACAGGTTGGATAGATTGGATTCAAGGAAGGATGGATGGGATTTCCAGCTTTAGGCACTACAGAGGAAAGACAAAATGTAGTGAGCCAAGTAGACTGTAACAGTAGGTTTGTAGGCCTGTGGTCACTATCATACAGCTGGGTATTGCTGATGATAAGTCCTTTTGAGTTTGATACAAGATGCCCAAAAATATCTAATCATCCCTTCTCTCTCCCCTGTCACCTCTTCCTACTGTACCAGCCTGCCAAGGTACAAAGCCTTTTCCAGCCCCAAATAGCACACAGCTGCCATTTGTGAATCTTTGTATCAATGCTATTTCCACATTCATTTGGTCCCACCCAACCCAGTGTTAGCTGCTCCGAGCAGCAGGTGGTGTCTGTTTTGAGCCTGTGCTGTGCAGTTGCCTTTGTGACTTCCACTCCTTTCCCCAGCATCACGGTGAACTGACGTGTGAGGGGAAGCTATGGCATCAAAGGAGACGGCCTCCTTCGTGGACAGAACCACCTGGGATTTCCTCAACCTACTGGACATGCTGGGGAGCCGGAATGGACGGGTGGGTGTGATGGAGGTGGACCATGCTGACTCCAGAGCTCCCTCATTGCTGGTGGATTTTACCCGGGACCTGTGTGGCACACGGGACATCAAGCACAAAGCACAGCAGGCAGAGAACGAGGGAAAGGAAGAGGAGGACCTGGTTCCCCCACATTTGATTTTTATGCTGTGGCAAGCCAGTGTGTTGAAAAGGCTCATGCAGTGGGATCACCTGGAGGAGGCTGTCCGGGATGTGAGGAACCTCCTCCCCTGCCTGCCGGATGTGTTGGTGCTTGTGATGATCCGTCCTGACTCCCAGGAGCAGCTGGACGAGGCAGTGAGAGCGCTGAGGAGAATGCAGTGCGTGCTGGATGGGGCCCTGCAACTGACTGTGGAGTCTGCAATTTACAGCCCAGGCCAGCCTGGAGGTGTCCTGGAGGCAAAGAGAGCTGCCTGTAGGGCACTGAGAGAAGCCTTGAACTGCCATGAAGGTAACTGGGTAACACAGCTAAACACAGGGGTAAGGGGCACAAAAGCATGCCCAGGGCAGAGTCTGAGGGATTATGTAGACAGAACTGATGCTTGTCAACTGAATTCAGATAAAAGGGGGAAGACAAGCTGAACCTTGCAGGCAATATGAGCCAGAAACAAGAGGAGTTTATATGCTGGGATGGGAATGGACAATGTGTCCAAGCCAAGTGTGTTCCCTCTTCCAAATCAGATGGTGGCTCTTCCTTGCCCCAAAACACACATGGCAGTGGAAATGCTGCTCAGTTTAAGAGCTGCAGTTCTAACTCCCTGCTGGAGCTTTCTGTAATGATGTTAACTGCTCCACAGCCTCACTGACACTGAGTTCTTCGTTGCAGGGATGTGCCAACCTTTTTGGGTGGCCACAGGCCTTAGCTTTGAAAGGACGATGCCAGGTGTTCTGCTATCATTTGTGTTTCTTCCCCTAGAAGTCGACTCCCAAGAGCCGTTCGTTATTTCGCTCCCGGAGCTCAGATACTGCAGAGTTCTGCCTGAATGTAGGCAAGAGAAGGTATCAAAGACAGATGGAGAATGAATTCCCTTGGGCAGCAGAATCTGTCAGGTTGGTTTTAGCACTGTCCTGCTGGATGTCCCTTGGCAGAATCCTTCCTTCATGGTAACTTAACTTGCTTGTCTGCCCAAGCCTTCTGCATGGATGAGATTCAATGTGTGGCTGCTGCCAGAAGGGGACGCTGCACCCTCAGCATCGCACTGTCCTTGCCACAAAGCTTGGAGTTCTTTGCGGCATTGGCTGAACGATTTCCTCCGGGAAACTTTTATCAAAAATCAATGAGTTTCTGCTTTGCATTAAATGTCATGCTTGATTATTAAAATGTCCCTAAGTAAACCTGTCCCTAAGAAAACTATCAGCAGAGAAGGAATCAGAGCAGGCCACAAGCCTCTAGATTTTAAACTGTCCCAAAACAGAAACAGGGAGAGAAACTCAATATTAAGGCCTCAGACCTTTCTCAGGAGAACCTGGATGCAGGAGCCTTTGGTACATGATTCTCATCAGGAACAAAGCTCCTGAAACTCTACAGGGTTCTTTGTGGCAGGGAGTTGACCTTATATACAAGCAGGTACACATCCAGCAGATTGAGTTTCTGGGATGGGTTATTTTGGATGGAAAGAACTGTGGGAGCAGTAGAATATTTTTAAGTCAAATTACATAGTAGCTGACCTCATTTCCCATCTTCTCTGGACATGGCAAAGCACTATAGCTAGCTGCACTTTTTTGCATTGAGAGTTCATATGTATTTTTTTCTGCTGTTTTTTGTAGATCTTTTGTCATCCTAAGATCTTCATTGTCATCAAAAGAAGGATTAAAAACCTGATATTTATCTCATTTCTCTGTGTCTCTGTGTATCTAAGCTTTAAAGCTTATATCTAAGACTGTAAAACCTGCTGAAGCTGCGGGTTTATGCAGTATGGTACAGAAGGGGTGGGATTTGAGAGCGGTACAGATCTGTAAACCAATGTTTGTCAGAGAAAGGATTCTCCAGGTTATTTTTCAAATATGAATTCTTTCCAGATCCTTAGGGATGTGGCTTTATGAAGAAAACAACCTTGCTGTAAGTGTTTGGGTAGTGCTGGTGCTTGGCAGACTTTTGGATTAGGTGACCCAGTTGCTTCGTTGTGGAAGAGACTTTCCACGAGCATTTCCATGAGATTAATTCTGCCTTTCATTACTGAGGACACTGGGGTTTGGTCAAGCTAATGAAGCCCTTGAGTCTAAGCAAGACGTGTACATGTTCAGGCTGTTTGTGAATGATGAAAGTTTGGCTTTAAAATAGCAGCATATTAGGACATCTTTAAGGCAAGAAGCTTTGAGGTCCACAATGAAGTCCTGTGCCCCTACTATTTCCTGTAGCATCTGAAACACACAGGTAACCACCCAAATCCAGGTGTAATCCATCAATGCAGCTCTCAAGTTTCTCCTCTGGCAGCATGCTTGTACTGTGTCCAGGCACTTCTGTGCAGGGTGGTGTGGGGCACTGTCAAGATGAAAGGGGGAAGAAACTCTGAGATGTGGCTGAAATCCTGGCCAGAACTTGGGAGCACAGGAATGCCTTGCAAGAGCCACAGGGATGTGTGGCTGGGATGACAAGGAGTGTGGTCACCCAGAGAGCTGAGGAGGAGAGGAGTCAGAAAGCCATCCATGGGTGCTCTCAAGCTGCACCCTTGCTGCATTCTCCACCTGGATACAGAGAAGTCTTAGAGTGCCCTGTAGTGTACCAGAAGGGCCCCTTTGTGGCCTTTTTCAGGGCTGGCAAACCAGGCAGATCCACACTGACCTACTCTGCTCATTCCAGCAACTCCAGGGAAGCTGATCGATCTACCCTTTGCCTTACAAAAGGGAGTAGCTCTGAGAACCTGGGAACTTGACCATGCCAAGAAGGTGCTTTATGAGAAGGAAGTAGGAGAATCCACAAGGCAGGGCTAGGGAGGCAGGAAGGGCTGTGTTTGCGTCCAGTGGTCCCAACTATTGGCCCCCAGCTTGGTGAGGTCTGAGGTGATTTTTAAGAGGTACTGCAAAAGGTAAGTGCAGAAAAGCTGGACTGTTGGTGTTGAAGGCATGTGTGTACTGGGAAAGAATGGAGACTGGTGGCTGTGAACAGCTAGTCTGGGGTCCTGTTTACAAACTAAAGGCAAGGATCCAGGTGAGGACAGCCAGAAAAAAAGGCCAGAAGAAGCAGCTTGGTCCTTGTGTCTGATTTCATATTCATTGCCACTTCTTTAACATCTTCCAGTGGAGGATCCAAGAGTGGAATATCTTACAGGCTGCCTCCATCTGTCTCTAAGAGAGCAGGGAAGGACATCCCTCCTATTGTGTGACCAGGACTGACCAACGCTTTGTGCTCTCTGCACATGGCCCTGTGCCAGTTTTCCATCCTCATCTTCAGCCATACCTTCCTATGCCCCTCTGCCATCCAGAAGGGGATGGTGACTCAGGGAAACATGAGGAAACTTAGGACAACTGCAGAGATGGGCATCCTTTAGAGGAAATGGGATTTTGGAGAAAAGAGACAAGAAAAAAGTTTGAGGTTCCCCACCAGGAAGCCAGGCTTTATGGCAGCCATAGGGTGCCAGGGATTTCCCAACTTTATTTGCTTATGGTGTGTGACCTCTGCTGAGTGGAGCCCAGAGGGCTGTGATGACTTGGGTGGATCCAGGCCAGGGCTGAGCTGCTTCAGGCTGCCTTGGGACCAAAACTGAGGCTGCCTTGGGACCAAAACTGAGGCTGCCTCAGCTGGCCCTGGACGTGGCTGGGTCTGGGGTAAGGTAACACAGAACAATGTGACCATCCAGTTTTGATTCAGCTGTGACTGAACTGGTCATAGAAAGGATTCATGTCTGGATTGATACAAAGTTCAAGCTCCAGTGGGTGAAAAGTGGGAAGGTATTTGGGTTCAGGGGCCAGAAAAATTGAGGGGGAGTTAGGGAAGGTCAGTGGAGGAAATAGGAAGAGCCATGGAGGAGTGAACAGGAGTCAGGCTAGAAGGGAATCAGTGGGACTGGGATGTTGGGGGCTTGAGTGGGGTTTGGGGTACTTTCTCCTCTTGCAATTACCTCCTC
Source organism: Aegithalos caudatus (assembly GCA_013389925.1). Lineage (NCBI taxonomy): Eukaryota > Metazoa > Chordata > Aves > Passeriformes > Aegithalidae > Aegithalos > Aegithalos caudatus. Next base: position 261,230 of record WEIU01010499.1, read on the forward strand.
TGCTACTTCTTTGGGGGACCCAAGGAGGTCTCCATGGATGAAGAGCTCAGTGAGTGCTGGTGCCCTGCAGCAATACCCTGGTAGCAGCTGGTAGTGCTACACAAGTAAAACACATGCTTTCCAGCATCTAGTAAGGACGTGTTTTTCAAAGTAATAATTGAAGCAAGTTTGGAGAACAGATCAGTGGAAGAGCAAATGTGCAATGGATTGCTGAGGCTTAGCTTGTCTGCAGTTCCAGCTCCTACCTGTCTCGGAGGTTTTTCCAAGTGTCTCTGTGAGCATCAAAGCTACTGAAAGAAAGAATTTAAGGAGCTGGGCTGGGTCATTGGACACTGGGCTCAGAACAGCTCCTACAGATTCCTTCTTGCTCATTCAGTCTCTCTGCTCTTCTATCATCAAAACTGGCACAAGAATCCTTTTTTCCTGTCCTCTTTTTACTCTCTTCAGAAGAAAGGTTAATTTTGGTAAATGCAGGCTCTAATGCAAACTTTTTTTTTCTTTTTTTTTTCTTTTTTTTTTTTCCTGAGGCTTCAAGGCACTACTAATACACATGCCAAATGTGTTTCTCTGAACAAAGCATCTTCACTGCTTTTGAAGTAAAAAATGGACAGATGTTTTGCCTGCTCTGGACAGCTATGGACATATATAAGGGATGTGATGACCCCTATTTAGGGCTGTCCAGAGTGATTCTTTACAACTGTGATTGTCAGATGGATGTTTGATGCAGTATCAGGTCTTCTAAATACATCTGTGTTTTTGCTCAGGTTCCTGACAGGGCTCTAAAGACGTTTTGTGGGGGACTACAAATGCTGCTGAGCTCATGACTGTCTCTGAACTGTTTGAGTTGTACCTCTTTAAGTAACACAAAGGGAGTTGTATGTGTTAGGTCTTACCCCTGTTAATGAGTAAAGAAATGTAAACAAGGTTGTTTGGGTATTGTGGGTGACATTCACCTTTCCAACCAGCCTCTGCTAGCAGTGTTACATGTGTACCCAAAATAAATGAAAGAATTGCAGTGACCATGAAGAACAGCTCTACATGGTTCCAAATATTATGTTTTAGTGGCTGTGCTGGCAGTTTGAACATCGAGGCCACTGCAGAGAAGTAGCCAGTAGTGTACCTTAGTGTTAGGAAGAAAACTCCATTTTTTTCTATACCTTCTCTGCAAGAATTATCTTCATAAATCTGGGGAATTGCCAGCTGGAAACTCAACTTCCCATTGCCTAAGGCATCTTGGCATCTCTAGGTGAGTCACTGGCATAGAGCTGCTCTGGAAGAGCTCTGTGAGAGCCTTGCTGTAATGGTCTGCATGTCACTCAGGCTTTAACCAGTACCACCACACCACAGGCTATGCTGGCAGCTCATGAGGAGTTTAAACACTCTGTGGATCTTGTGGCAGTTTTCTAGAGAGATGAGGGTTTCCAGGTACCAGCACATGTTCCTGTCCCCTCCTGCTGCTGACACAACTCATGATGCTGATTACACCCTGGGCTTTTGCCCATAGGACCATGAACAGAATTTTGAACAGATGAGGAAAAAATCCTTGTAAATACAAAATCTGGGCAACACTAAGGCCAGACCTGACTGCTGATTCGTGTCTGACTTTGTAGCCCTCCCATGTTGACAGCAACTCTCAGGGCTACCACACTGGCATGGGAACATGGGAGCATGGGCTTTTGCATACCGTGATCTTTGGAAGAGGAGCCTAATCTTTCTGTTTTACCTCCTCCTTTTTGTCCTGTCCCATTTGCTCATCAGCACTTCTCCAAATTCCTTTTGCTAGGACCCAGGGCAGAAAGTCTCTCTTGGAGCCCTCATCCATGATGCTAGCCTGGGGCAACGTTTGCTGACCCTGCCATACTGGGGGAAATATTTTCCTTGGATTAAAATTGGTGCCACACTGTGACCTTCCCGAGCTGCCACACCATTGTTGTGCCTGGGGATTAGCCTGGGGAACAGCCTGGGGATGGCACATCCCTTCTGCTGTGGCTGCTGATCTTCTGGGATCTGGGGACAGCTGGCCATAAGTAGGGGCAGGCAGCAAGCACAAGACCTCAGCCACATTTGTGGCACAAGTGTACCCAAACAGACATGTTGGGAATCACTGATCCATGACAGGCACATGGGTTTTGGTTCTGCTTTCACCCCCAGTAGACTCAAGAGACTCCTCCACCCATCCCACAAGAGATGGTTTGGCTCCAAAAAATCCTCAGAGAGCAATTGGCCAAGGTGACTCTGGCCGTTTACACCTTTGAGCTGTTTATCTCTTCCCAGGTTCTTGAGATAAGACATTACCAGTTTGGAGGAGCCTGTTCTGATATGGCATGGATTGGAACTTCCCCATCCAAGTATCAGGGCTGGGCACAATGGCTTTCATTCACTGTCGCCTGGCAGAGATACATGGAACAAGTGCCAGCACTGAAGCCCTGACTAAAGCTCTGGAGTTATCCCTGGAAACATTTGTGCTTTGATGGGATGTAATGATGTTGATGCTCATGGGCCTGTGACTGCAGGCTGTGCTCTGCGTGGAGGTGGCAGAAGGGAAGTCAAAGGTCACTGGCTTGGGAAGGGACTCAGAAATGCAGCATGTGGTGTAGGGGCTGCAGCTCAGCTGTGTGTTTGTGCCCAGTGGGGTGGGTACATCCTTTGAGGGTGGAATTGTTTCCCAAAGTGGAATTGTTTCCAGGGGTGGCTGTAGCCTGGCCATGCTGTGCAGCAGCACAGTGCACATAATGCCAGAGAGGCCACTCAATTGCTGCTCTGGGGTATGAGATGCCACACCATAAGGGGGCACCTTGGGGATGCATGATCAGCTGCTCTTTTATCATAACCACCCACAAAGTGTGTGTCCCACTTCACAGCCACCTTCTGAGCCCCTCCATTGTGCAGTTTTTTACCTGAATTTTATCAACTCCTCATTGGTAACAAGACAAGCCTGTGCGAGGCTCTGGCTCTGGTCGTGTGGCAGACCCGGGGGCTCTTTACTACCGTCTCTGCTGTGCCAACCTGGTAACAGGCAGGGGCTGTTCACCGCAGGGCTGTGCGGTCCCGGGAGGGGGCTGGAAGTGGAGGGGATCCTTGACACCCTCTCGCCCTGCTGCCCCGGGGCGTTGCTTTGCGCAGGGTGGGGGCTGGTGCTGGATGGCGGGGCGGGTGCGGGTCAGTGGGCGGCGCGGAGCCGGGAAACATGCGGGTGCGGACCGGACAGGGAGCACGGCGGGGGATG